>BQNB010116938.1:0-21266 GCA_026074375.1 Tanacetum coccineum
ATTAAAACTATGCTACTATGAAGCTATTTAAGACAGATTTAAAACAAATCTTGCACAAATGAAATTTAGACTACAACCTAGGTAATTTAAGCATTTAGCATCATAAACAAGCAATAATAAGCAGATTTAAGCAAGCAATAAGCACAATTAAGCATTTGAACAGTAGAATGCAAGAAAATTAGAAAATGATGACTTACAAAAGTCCAAGCTTTTGTGAATGAATAAAACACAACCAAACCATTACCTTAACACATCCCAAGAGGTTCTAACCCATGGCCATCCAAAATACACCATGCTCCAGTTTTTCTTCAAGATTTTTGGTGATTTTTGCTTATGAACTAGTTCTTAAACAACAAATAACTAAAGAGTTAATGTTGTTTAAGTGATAACAGCTTGTATGAGTTGGTAAAATGCAGGAAAAAACTTTGTAAAACACTTTTAAACAACAATGAAATTCAAACTTAAGTAAACAAGATTTTTGAAACATAAAACACTTCAAATTTTCTTTAACTTTTAAAATGATTACAAGACTTGAATATTAAATTGCATAAGTAAAAACATGCTGTAAAACAAAACTAGATAAAAACTACTTACCACAATGGGCTTACAAAGTCCTATTTATAAAAACGACTAAGTCTTGTCTTCTCTTTGATGTGCTTCTTTGCTGAGACAAAATCGGGGTGTGCTTGTTGTGTAAGAGAGGTCCAAGTCTCAATCTTAGCCATCCATTTCTCTTGTAGCCCAAGTCTATGATCTTAACCATTAAATTTTTGTCATTATCCCTTGTAGAATAGGGTGAGAAGGGATTGCCAACATGGCAATTGCCCATGTGAAGTGGGGTTTGGTTGAGAGTGATAGGTTTGTTGTGTTATTGCAAGGTGGTGCAGGGGAGAAAGAGACATAGAAATGGAAATTTGGTGCCATTTTTGAATTCTTGTTTGTATTACTGTTTAGGTGAAAACTAGGGTGAAGGGTTTGGGTGTTTAGCAAGAATGATCCCTCATCTTGTATGTATGTGTGACAATGATAGTCCCTTGTGGTGTAAAGAGTTTGTGGGATTTACAACATCAGTCCTTGAGATTATACTTTGTTATTGCACCCATCATCCTTTGTGACTAACAGATTTAGGGGTTAAAGGTTTATGGGCTTAACTTAGTTAAGTGTTGTATTGGGCCAAGGATTAAATTGTTTTGGGCCGTGAATGGTATAAAGGGATTTTGGTCCCATTTGGCTTATAAGGCTTCACATAATACTTTAATGGGTTGACCCGACCCATTAGATGGGTACGGGTGGGCCCATTAAGTATTTATTCGATATTGGCCTTGGCTTTGACTTTGACTTTGACTGGGTTGACTTTTTCTTTTACGCTCTTTCCATTCTCGTGCTTGATTTTATCATATTGGCTTTGTTTAAGTCTTTTTCTTAGATATCCGTTACATGCACAATATAAATTCAAAACATACAAATATGATGTATTTTTGGTACGTTTTTGGTCATTTTAGTCTGTTTTTAAAGGTCAAAGGTATGTGTATTTAAACACATACCAAAATCCCCCATACTAAGATATTGTCGTGTCCTCACGCAATGCTATAAGTAAACACTTAAAAAACTAAGAATCTCAATCCCCCTTGACTAATTACCTCGAAAAGTAGCTAAGTGTTCATCAAGGGGAATTAAAGAATCAAGAGTTTAGAAAAGCCCCGTTTTTACCATTCTTAAAGATATACACTTATTCCTACACATATTTTTGTATTTTTTCTTTTTTCTCTTTTTTTTCTTTTTAAGCAACTAACTAACATATTTGACTTTCGTTATTTTTATAACTTTTTGGGTCATAGAACAAGACGCATTTCAATCCTAAATGCCCCAAAAAGGATAAATTCATCGTCCCCGACTTTTTACTCATTCCAAACCAAGCTTAAAACGAAATCACCGTTAAATATAAGTCAAGATGCTAACACTACTCATATTTGCAACTTGTGAACTTTTTACTCCCGGCAATTATTATATCTTAGGTGAATGTACCATTTCAAATTTCAACCATGGATCAATGTTTTGCAAAATTTCTATGCTTCATGTTCCACCCGAGAAAAATGAGTTTGAAGGCGAGATCATCCCATGTAGCGACTTTCGTCTCGGCACATCCCAACCTTGCGGCTAAGTGACCAGGCTTTTGACACCCCACAGAGACTAGTATCGGGACTCACGGACCTTCAGTTTCAAAGACTCTCAGGTTTCCCGTATATACATAGCTTATTTAGAAAAACTTAAAATGAAATAGTCTTAGTTCAAAAGCATATTTAAATTTAAGAAAAAGAGATTTTCCCTATATTTATTAAATCACATTTACTACACTTAATACAATTATTCATTCTTCAGGAAATCCTCGACCTTTTAGAAGGCTGCAACATCGGTTGTGAGCCGGCAAGATGCAGCAAACTTTTATTAGTCTCGGATAAATACTATGTGCCTTATTTAGAAGACTGCAACATCGGTTGTGAGCCGGCAAGATGCAGTAAACTTTTATCAGCCCACAGTTTATTATTATTCATCATTTTTTTTTCCATTTTTCATCATCATTTTTTTCCATTTTACTTTCATTTTTCATTTCATTTTTACTTTATTTACGATATATAGAGAAGACTTCTTTTTGGAAAATTTAAGTATAAATTTAAACTAAGACTAAAATAAATATTATTGACTACATCTCAAATTCAAAAATTGTTGATTTAAGTTTAATTTCCAAAAATAACACGTATTATTAGTCCAGTTAGGAGCTTATGGGAGAAAAAGCCACAAATTACATACATGAGCTCTTAAGATTTCTAAATAATCCTTGTTTAGCATCAAACTCATACTTAACTCTATCATTTTTCGTTCTTCGCGAAGATCCGCGAATGCTTAGTCTAAAAGTTAAGGAACAAGCTAGAGCTCAACATGCTCGATCGAGTCAAATTTATTCTTATTCTACCCAGCAAGAAAGTTAAAATTGTGACAAAACACTTATTTTCTTTTTGAAATTTTGGAATTTTTTTCATTTTTTGGAATTTTGGTGGTAAAAACGAGATTACGTGAAAACAACGACTACAGGCACAATCAAATCGATAGATCCCCCATACTAGAACTAAACATTTTCCTCAATGTTTTTAGAAGGGTCTTTACGTCACTCTAAGGCGTTTATTAAGTATGCTTAAAGATAAACGTTAGTCGATTATATTAGGATATTAGATTTCCTAAATGAAGCTGAGGATTTGAAGCTCGAGTGAATGAATGACAAAACTATGAGCACGAGAGGCTTCAAAAATCCAGGACAATCACAAAAACACAAGCAAACGAGAATGGAAGAGGCGAGCCTCCTCACAAAAAAAGACACTTATTCATTACTACATATTAATGCTATGGATAAGCATGGGTTGCCTCCCACGAATCACTTGTTTAGGTTCACTAAGCTTGACCCAATCCCCGAATTCATTGGTCCTTGGGGAAGGTTTGGAGATCCGGGACAACCATATGTGGTATGTCCCCTCTAAAGTAGTGCATAAGTCTATGACCATTCACCTTGAAGTTTGGCCCGCCAGTTTGAGATAACTCGATGGTGCCATAAGGGTACACTTGGGCAATGGTGAACGGTCCAGACCAACATGATTTTAACTTGCCCGAGAAAATCTTCAATCGAGAATTAAAGAGGAGGACTTGATCACCAACGTTGAAAACGCAGTTTTTGATCTTGGAGTCATGGATCCTCTTTGTCTTCTCTTTGTAGATCAAAGAGTTCTCATAGACTTGATCATGAAGTACATTTAATTCATTCAGTTGAACTTTCCGGTGATCACCCGCGGTCAAAATGTCAAAGTTTTCATGCTTCAAGGCCCAATAAGCTTTGTTAGATGACATGCCTTTCCGTACACGAGCTTGTAAGGAGTACACCTGATTGGTGTTTTGTAAGCGGTACGAAAGGCCCAAAGTGTGTCATCTAATTTATCCGACCAAGAGGCACGGTTCTCGCCTATGGTCCTTTCAAGAATTCATTTCAAGCCACGATTGGATACCTCAACTTGCCCACTTGTTTGTAGGTGATACGCAGTGGAGTGATGGTGAGTAACTCTGTATTTAAGCATGACCTTTGCAAACTGGTCATTGCAAAAATAGGTGCCGCGATCACTTATGATAGCACGAAGAGTACCGAATCGGGCAAAGAGAGATTTAAAAAATTTGCAAACAACTAGGGCGTCGTTGGTAGGGAGCGCTTTCGCTTCAACCCATTTCGATAAGTAGTCGACCTCCACGAGTATGTACTTGTTCCCTCGTAAAGACGAGAATGGCCCCATGAAATCGATGCCCCACATGTCAAAGATTTCGTAAACTTAGATGGAATTTTAAGGCATTTCATCACGTTGTAAAATTTTTCCTTAACGTTGACAAGTGTCACATCGGGTGACCAAGTCATGGGCATCTTGGTAAATAGTTGGCCAATAAAATCCTGAGTCAAAAACGATAATTGTGGGCCAATAAAAACGAAAGTCAAAAACCTTTTTGGTGGTGTATGTATTCGTGCCATGTATGTCCCCCGGTGGGTCCATTATGGAAAGCCTCTAAGAATATCATGGTTCATTGGGCCGTGAACACACCGCTAGATGACTTTGACTTCCGCAAGATTTTAAACTAAAGGGGTCGTCACCAAATGTAATGCTTCACGCTCTTTGAAGATTTTGTTCTTTGTTGGGGACGACATCACTTTATCAACAAAGTTCCCAGCATGGTAATTTGCATATAATCAGCAAACCATGGGGTACTAGAATCACCACGAAAAGGATACCATACTAAGTGTTTCGAGAGGAAACGTTTCATTTATTTCCTTTTTATCGAGCACACTTTGGTGAGGATTCTCAAATCAGGACAAATGGTCGGCCGCGAGGTTCTCATCTCCTTTTTTATCACGGATGATGATATCAAATTTTTTAAGGAGGAGAACCCACCGAAGCAATCTCGGCTTTGCATCTTGTTTTGCAAAAAGATATTTTAGAGCTGAATGTATCCGTATACACTATGCTTTTGGACAAGACTAAGTAAGGTCGGAATTTTTCTTGAGAGCAAAACACCACGTCAGTAATCTTTTTTCGTCGTGGTTATGAGCTTGAGGCATCGGTCATAGTTTTCTTGCTTTGTGTATGAGGCTGAAAATGGTTTGTTTTCGTTGCCCCAAGAATACACCTATTGCAAATTCCCACTTGCGTCCACATAAACTCAAATGGTAGGTCCCAATAGGGGAAACTAATATGGTGCTTCATGTCAATTTTTCTTAAGTGTTTGATAAAGATTCAAGTCACTCTTTGGAGATCGAAAACGGAGTATCTTTTCAAGAAGACGGGTCATCGGCCAGGCTATTTTCGAGAAATCTTGAATAAATCTATGATAAAACCCGGCGTGACCAAGAAAACTCCGAATTCCTTTGACGGTGGTGGGATGAGGTAGCTTAGCAATAACATCAACTTTAGCCTTATCAACCTCAATCCCGTTCTTGGAAATTTTATGGCGAAGGGACAATTCTTTACTTCTTGACCATAAAGTGACTCTTTTCCCAATTTAGACAAAGATTGGTGTCTTCACACCGTTTAAGCATCTTGTCCAAATGGGAGAGGCAAGTTCCGAATGAATTCCCAAAGACCGAGAAGTCGTCCATAAAGACTTCCATCATTTTTTCGATCATATCGTGAAAGATAGCCATCATACACCTTTGGAACGTGCCCGGTGCATTACATAAGCCGAAAGGCATGCGACGGTAGGCAAACGTTCCATAAGGACACGTGAATGTGGTCTTTTCTTGATCTTGAGGGTCGATGGGAATTTGAAAGTAACCCGAGAAACCGTCGAGAAAACAATAGTATTCGTTTCCCGCTAAATCTCTTAGCATTTGGCCATAAATGTAATGGAAAGTGGTCTTACGTGGTAGGCGTACATTCAACTTTCGTAGTCAATTCTAACGTCATCCCGTTAACCAATCGAGTAGGAATTAACTCATTTTCTTCATTTTTAACAACGGTAAAGCCACCCTTTTTCGGCACACAATGCACGGGGCTTACCCAAGGACTATCCGAGATAGGGTAAATCAATCCGGCATCAAGGAGTTTAAGAACCTCCTTTTTGATCACCTCGTGGATTTTAGGATTGACCCTTCTTTGGTGTTGGACCGCCGGTTTGAAGTCATCCTCCATTAGAATCTTGTGTGTACAAAATTCCGGGTTAATACCCTTAATGTCGGAAAGTTGCCAAGCGAGAGCTCGCTTGTGTGACTTCAAAACCTTTATGAGAGCGGCTTTCTCCTCATCTTTCAAGTCTTTAGCAATTATGACGGGTAATTTGTCGGTACCCTCCAAAAATGCATATTCAAGATGAGGCGGTAAGTCCTTAAGTTCAACCTCGGGTGGTTCATCAATAGAAGATTTTTCATTTTTAGGTTCAACAACTTTAAGTTCTTGTGGAGGGAGAGGTGGTGATGATGGATCATCATTAAGAAATTTCTCAAGAAGAAGAATATATATCCTCTTGAATTGTAGTAGAGTCATCAATTTCCGTGTTGAAATTGGGCTCACTTTCAATAGTATGGAGCATGGTTTCCTCAAGAAGAAAATCACTATCCCCGAAGGGAGTGAGAGTAGGAGAAGAGGTAGAAACAATTGGTTCCGTAGATGGAGTGGGATTGCCACTCACGGAAAATCCAAGAACTTCTTGAGAATACTCCTCACAAGCAACGTCAATGATGTCGATTCGGTTAACCGAATTATCATCATAATTAGAGGAGTATCTCGAAGTTTGATCAAGATTGAATGTTACGGCTTTATTACCAACACGAAGAGTTAATTCTCCTTCGTAAACATCAATCAAAGCACGTCCGGTCTTTAAAAAGGATCTCCCGAGAATTAGAGGAACTCGGGGATCGGCATCAAAGTCAACGACTACAAAGTCGGCCGGAAAATGGAACTTTCCCACTTTTATGAAGACATCTTCGGCGACACCGATCGGTCGAGAAATTGACCGGTCCGCAAGTTCGAGAGTCATACAAGTAGGAGTAAGTTCGGGAAGGGAAAGCTTTTTCCACACGGAAAGTGGCATGAGGTTAATGCTAGCGCCAAGATCGGCCAAGGCTAAGCATACATCCATTCCGGGAAAATCGCACGGGATGAGAAACTTGCCGGGGTCTCCAAGTTTTTTGGGTAACTTTTTGAGGAGAACCGCCGAGCAATGCTCATTCAACGGAGTTCTTGCTAATTCAAACAATTTTTCTTTATTGCTTAACAAACTCTTAATGGTCGAGGCAAACTTAGGCATGAGAATGAGAGCATCCGCGAAGCTAATGTCGAAATGCAAATCTTGGAAGATTTGGAAGAATTTCTCCATTTGGTTATTAGCCTTTTCGCGGAGCTTTTGATCATTAAGTCTAGAAGGATATGGAATTGACGGTTTCGGGTTAGGCTTCGGAGCACTAACGGGAGCTTCAACGGGCTCAGAATTTGGTACTTGAGTTTCAACTTGGACAACCGGAGGTTGGACGTCTTTGGTACTTCCGTTATTAGTAGGAGGCACCGTGTCCTTTGTCACCTCGGTTTCACGTTCCACTACTTTAGGAGAAGAAGAAGTAGTAGGAATCGTGGGTCCCTTATAAGCAACACCACTTCGGGTGGTGATACCTTTCAAATCTTCCCTCGGGTTAGTAATGGTGTTACTCGGAAGAGTTCCCGAACCCGAGGATGAAGCGGTATTCATCTTCATGAATTGACCCAACATATTCTTAAGATCATTAGTAGAATTGGTCAATGTAGTCATGTTGGTTTGCATGTTTTTCAAAATGGCATCATTTGCCTTCATGTAGTTCGAGAATTCGGCATTCGTTACAACTTGCGGTTGAGGAATCGGGGCTTGATGAACCGGAGCTTGGTAACCCGGGGCTTGATGAGCTGGTGCTTGATAAGCCGGAAGTTGGAGTTTTGTAACATGATTAGATCCTTTGGAAAATTGTTTCGACCTTGGTTGTTTCCTTGATTCTATTTTGATACGGATTTTGATTTGTTTCAATTTGATTTTTTTTTTTTTTAATTACATTAAACCCTGGTGGTCCGAGATAATTGTCCGAACGATAGCTAAGCAAATTATGGTTACCTTGAGGTTGGTAAGTATTACCACCTTGATTGTAGGCTCCCGCAGCATATACGTTCTGAGTTTGGCCAACGGTGGCTGGACAATTAATGTAAGAATGAGGACCACCACAAGTTTCGCAACTCGGTGTTACGGAATTAACTTGTTGGTTTGTTTGAAGCATTTTCATTAAGTTCTTGTTGATTTCTGCCATTTCAAGCTTAAGGGCTGCTATTTCCGGATTAGAAGAAGTGATGATTAGATGACTCACTCGTTGGGCTAAGTGTCCTAATCATTGTGGTGAGCGGTCATATTCTCGATGAGGATCATAGTTTTACAATCTTCGGGTCGTCGTTTCTAAAAGTACACCTGGCTAGCAACGTTGATAGTATCACGTTGCTCAATTGTTAAATGCCGTTATAGAAAGTATCTCTCCCGATTTCGAGTCACGGGTAACATGTTGTGGTTAGGACATCGATCAATTGAAAGCTTGTAATGTTCCCATGCTTCGAATAACGATTCATCGGGTTCTTGACGGAAATTCGTAATATCATTTCTCAACTTGGTCACCATAGGGGTTGTAGAAGTATTTTTGGAGAAATATTTTTGCAAATTTTTGGTCAATGGTGTGATAGATTCCTGGGCAAACGATCTAAACCATTTAGGCGGCACGATGTTGCAAAGAGTAAGGGAAGAGATAGAGTAAGAAGGGCATCATCGGAGAACCCCATTACTTTCATACTTGGGTACATGCAAAAAAACTTGTCATAGATGCTTGATGGCATCATCATACAGGGTCTACGAGATGTCACGAATTTTGAACTTGTGTGATCTATCGTTCTTAAGCACAAATTTCGTTAGCTTGAATTGCAATCGAGGCATTGGTCCACCCAACCATTCAAAGTCGGTTGCCAACGTCCTACAATAGTTTCGAAGGTCGGGAACTGATAGATCACCTCCTCCCGGCGGGAGGTGGTCCGTCAATACCGGCTCCGTTAGCGGCCATGTTAATTTCCTCAAAATTGTTCAAAAGATTAAGATCAACACGAGTCCTTCTTCGAATTGTACGTTCGGGATCTTCGAGAGGCGGAAAAAGATTCCTAGTCGAAGATCGAGTGCTCATGCAATAAAAAGAAAATATAAAAGAGAAAATAATACTTAATTATTTGTTTTGGTTTTTTCAACAATTGATTCACAATTTATTTTAATAACGGGCAATGAGATAAGACAACTTAAACCTAATAATCAACAAGCTTCATGGTAGCTCTCTAAGAACGCACTAAGGAGGAGGGGATGTAGTTTAAAGCGGCGAAGCTAAAAACCTTTCCTTTAGGGTTTAGTTGATCTCGGACAACCCTCCTTATACCCCTCTTTAGTTTGTCAACTTTCAAAGGTGAGCGCGTTTAACTCGCAAGTGACACAACAAGGCAATTATTGATTCTGTAGTTTAGAAATTATTTAATGATAATACTCAAAGTTGAGAGTATTATATAATTGATTCATTTTATTTATATATAAGGATAATTTTTTTTATTTTTGATTTTTTCTTGTCTTATATATATACTAATAAAAAAGAAAAAGAAAATCTTTTTGTATTTTTTTATTTTTATAAGAAAATAAGCAAAATAACTTCACACGGAAGGATCTTCAAAGCACTAATTGGTCAAACATCGGAACCCACATTCGTCTTACAACTTCTCACCGGAAACGGCGCCAAAATTGACTTCTCGCTTTGGTACTTATAAAATAATAAATATTTAATAAGCATACTTGTTATTAACCAACCAAATCAAGTGCCCTTAATAAGGTTTAAGAAGAAAATCAATGGAAAATCCGAGTAGTATGATATTCGGGTCGTTTTATGTACGAGGTTGTGCAATGAGAGTCGAGAGTCGGTTTGATATTTGATGTTTGAATAACAAAGATTTTGATTGGTTTTCTTATAATCTAGGGAAAATTAATACATTAACTAAAAACATAAGGCATACAATTTAAACTAAAAATGCAATCGGGATTCTTAAAAAGCGGTCTAAATTATGCAACGAATTCAAAATTTTAACCTACTACAGATTTTTTTTAGTATTGTAAACCTTAAAAATGACAAAAGAAAATTTTCTAAAAAAGATTTGTATTTTTGACTTTAAATTAAAGTTTATTAATTTTTAAAGTTTCTATAACTATATAAAATTCCTAAAAATGTACTAAACTATTTTATAAAATTCTAAAAAAATTACTATACGTAGCTAAAGTATAAGATTGCAGAAAATTAAAAACAGAAATAAGGTAATCTATAATAAGCAGGAAAAATGGAAATTAAGCTTCGATTTACTTTTAACTAAAAGGAGTGAAAAGGGGGTTAAGTATTTGATTGTGGTAAAAACCATAACAGATGGCCCTATCTGGTCTTGTGGTAGTGTGAGTGTGTGCTAAATTGCTTACTATGTAAAAGGGAGTTCACAGGTTCGAGTCATGTGGCCTTCCTTTTTGGAAAAACCCTTTTTTATATTTTTTTAGAAAAACTTGTAAAATAAGCTAAAGTAACAAAGTTTAGAAAAGCAACTTTTTACAAAAATCAAAAATAATCTAAGAATAAGCAAAAGAAAGTGACAGGTTCTATGAAAAACTTAACAACTTCTTTTGAACAACTGATTTCAACTAAAAAGCTCAAAATAGCTGTAACACTTAACCAATATAAGCCCACTTACACTTAAAATCATACTTAATTAGCAAACTTAATCCTAAAATAAGCAATTTCAACTAACTTTATATCTAGAAATAAGCTAAAACAGATTGCTAGTTTTTGGAATAAAAGTCCTAACCCACTACTTGCAGCCCTAATAATAAGCTAGAGAATAAGCTCTAAAGTTCAAAATAAGCCCTAACAGATTAACTTTGGACTACTAACTACTTGCTTAATCAAAATCAGACCCTAATTTTAACTTACACTATGCTAAAATCTAAAGTGAAAATGGGCTTGTGAGTTTTTTTCAACTGATATGTAAAAAGAATGATGACAGATTGTCACCAAAACTCAACCAAATGATGCAGAACCACTACACTTAGTCTCTATACTATATTGAGGCTTTACAAACACTAAACTAACTTAAAAAGCATAACTTCCAATGATTAAACAACTAAGCTTTAAAAATCCCTACTAGGTGCACAGATTCACAACAAAGAAACTCAAAACCTCAAATTTAAGATTTAATGCATAAAAACTTTTAAAAACTAATTTTAAAGACCACTTTTAGCTAATCTAGATTGATTTTAAGAACAAAAGTCAATTTGACCCCTTTTTACCATTAAGTCCCAAACACATCCTTTAACCCCATTTAAACTCAAATTTAAATCTTCAAATCACAAATGCAGTCCACAAAACCTTAATACCATATATTAATAAGCTAAATATAAACCTAATGATCAGATTTAAACACTTAAATAAGCCAGATTAATAAGCCAAACAGATCTGCTAACTTATAAGCTATTCTAAGATAGATTTTAGACAAAGCTTGCACAAATGAAAATTAATCTGAAAACTAAGCACAAATAGCACTAAACATCATTAATAAGCTAATATAAGCAGATACAAACAGACAATAAGCACAATAAGCCAGAAATAAGCAAATAAGCAGTTTGAGTAAAAATAGAGAATGAAGCTTACAAAGGTCCAAAGCTTATGCAGGCTGAAAAGATAAGCTCAAACACATCCTATATGCTTCCCATGAAGCTCTAAACCCATGGCCATCCACAATTTACCATGCTCCATGAATTTGACAGTTTCTTTGATGTTTTAGATGAAATAGTAACTCAAACACTATGAACTATGTAAAGGTTCATAAAACTTGAGTGAACAACTTATAACAAGTTAAAATGAGCTTATGAGATCTTATAAAACACTTTTATAAGATAAAATGCCTTAATCTTTAAAAACAGAATTTAACATAAAACTTTAAAATTTCATTAAAACTTAAAAACAATACAAGGCTTTCAAAAAAAGTACAATAAATTAAACCTAATATAAGCTGAAAGATAAAAAAACTAGATGCCTTATCAATGGCTACAATGTCCCTATTTATACTAAAATGCTAGAGTCTTAGCCTTTGAAGTGTGTTTCTTCTGTGAGACATTCGTGAGGTGTGTTTGTTGTGTGAGAGACTTCAAGTCTTTAATCATAGTCATCCATTATGAGTGCTCTCCAAGCTAAAACGTCTTAACCCCTTTATTTTGTCTTCTTCTTTTGGAAGAATGAGGGTTTATGGGATTGCCAAGGTGGCAAATGACCCATGTGATGTGGGGTTGAGAGGAGGGTGATGTTTTTGTTGTTTTGTTGCAGGGTGCAGGGTGAAGAAGACACAGAAATGGCAATTTGGCGCCAAAATGAAGGTTTGTGTTTGTATTCTGTTTTGGTGATAACAGGGGTGAAGGTTTGGGGTTTTGACAGAAATGGCCCTTTAACTTGTATTGTTTGATTGCATGGGCAGTCCTTGTGGTGCAAATGTTATAAAAGAGTTAACAACTTCAGTCCCTGAAGTTGTATGGTTTTGTTGCAAGGAAAGTCCTTTGGGACTAACGGTGAACCAAACTTAACAGCCCTATTTGTTAAATAGGGTTGGGCTGTTAAGTTGGTATTGGGCTTGAATTGGTTTGGAGCCCTAAATGTTTTTTAACATTGTAGTTCTTCATATAATAACTTAATGGGCTGACCCGACCCATTAGATGGGTACGGGTGGGCCCATTAAGTATTTCTTCGGTTTTGGCTTTGGTTTTGACTTTGACTTCTCAATGTTGACTTTGATTGACTTTTTGACTTTGACTTTTTGACTTTTTCACGCTATTTCCGTTCTCTTGCTCGGTTTTGTTGTTTTGGCTTCGTTTTTGTCCTTTTCTCGGATATCCGTTACCTGCATAATATAAATGCAAAACACACAAATACAATGTATTTTTGGTATGTTTTAAGTCTTTTAAGCACGTTTTTTAAAGGTCAAAGGTATGTGTATTTAAACACATACCACCTATTATGCCTCTATATTTGGTATTATCTACGGACTCACCTTCTTCGTCTCTCATGAGTTTGGTTTCCGTAGACATAGGGGTTTTTATTGTCTTAGAAGTCTTCTAGTCCAAATTTCTTAGCATTTCCTTAAATATATTTGATTGATTAAAAAAATATCCAAAGTTGTGTACGTGAATTTGTGGTAGATGAGAGATCGGAAATGGATGTTGACACTTCATCAAGGCGATTTTGATAGAAGTAGTTGAGGCTGCGTCGAGGTGGAAGGGAGTTTGTTTATCCATAGTGGTTTAGACTTTTAGATGCCAAAACTTACTCATACTTTCTATGTTAAGTATTATCTACTAACTCAACTTTTCTTTCGTCATGTTGGAGTCGTGGCCATACACGATTTTCATTTTATTGTGGTCATGGTAATTCATGTGAATGAATGGTTCCTAATGAACAAATTCTTTTAAAAACTAGAAAGCCAACAAATGGCATTATCTAGTGGACTATCATATATCATACTATCATAATTACATGTATATAATAACCAATCTATAATTTACGTATTTAAAGAGTGAGACGTACACTTAGCCTTCAAGAGAATCTTACTTTTAAATCTTCAAGGTTAGCCAAGCTTTAAGGTTTGAGGATTCATGGAAATCCTATAAGAAGTTCTTTAAATTGTTTGATGAAAGCTTAGGATGCTTGTAGATGATTAACCTCGGAAGATATGATGATTTAGCCATTTTGGTCCCTATGATTTCATGGGTCTAAAGTTATTATTTCCGAACATGTTTTGCATTTGATTCGGACACATGCACGGTGAACATCTTCCACATTGAGTAAAGCTTGGTTGGTGTGGATGATTCCACATTGTGTGATTAGTGTTAGAGTAATTTGGTCTACCTTGGTCTCTCCTAGGTTGAGGTGTTTTGGAACGAGGATGAGAGTTTTCCTTTCTTCTCGGAGGAGGTGTTTTAGACCTCATTGTGGGTTTAGTAAATCCAACTCCGGGTTTTAAGGAAGGTTTGTAAAAACGTTTTACCTCATTATCACTTGAAATAAGACTTTTAGTATTGTTTATAAGTATAATTTTTGGTTTTGGGTTTGGGTTTGGGTTTGATTCTATCAATTTTTCTTTCGACTCGACTTCTTGAGCTCTTACAAAATTTACTTGTTTGGTTTCGCTAGGTGACCCTTTGGTAAAAATAAATCCTAAACCGGATTTATCTCCGGAAGGTTTTTGAGAACTTATTATTTTCTTAAGTGAGTGACTACTATCATTAAATTGATTTAGCCTAGATATTTCTTTTCTAAGCTTCTCATTTTCAAACTTAAGGTCTTGACATAATTTGCATTCTTCATTTACTTCCTTACCTTTTTCTAACCTAGATAATTTATCTTTTAATTCTAGTGCTTCATTCTCTAATTCTATTTTAGCTTGTTTTAGAGTTTTATTTTTAGCCATGACTTTTAGTCCTATTTTGCATAGTCTACTATATTCACTATCTAAGTCATTTTCGTCTAATGATGATTGGTCATCACTAAAGTATTCTCGAAAAGTACCTCATTGGAAGCTTTAGCCATAAGACACTTTTTGTCCTTTGTCTTCTCTTCTTCGTCGCTATCACTCCAAGATCCTCCAACAAACGCCTTTTGATTTTGATATTTTGATAGTTTCGGACATTCTCCGATGAGATGATTTGGATCTCCACACTTAAAGCATTTTCTTTCGCCTTTGCCATTTTTGTCGTCTTTATTTCTTTGGAATGATTTTCTTTCTTCATGTGGTTGTCTTACGAATCGTCCTCGTCTTTTGAAGAATTTCTTAAAGTCTCTTACGGCCATGGCGTATTCTTCATCTTCACTATCGGAGGTGAGTTCATCATCTCTAGATTATTTCTAGTTTTTAAGGCAATAGATCTAATTTGTTCTCTTTTGATTTTAATGGTTTTGGAATCATTCTTAATTACTTCTTCATAAACCTTCAAATTTTCAATGAGTTCGTCAAGTGATAGAGTTGTTAGATTCTTTGATTCTTCAATCGTCGTGACTTTTGCGCGCCATTTAGGATGTAATGCCCTAAGAAATATTACATAACACAATTCTTTTAGAAAACTATTCATCAAGTTGTTTTTATACTAGTAATAATAGTGTTAATTTAGCAAGGCTATTATTCTATTAATTTCCTCTTCCGGAATCATGAATTGTTCATATTGTTGAACAAGAAGATCTATTTTGTTTGCTTTGACTTGATTATTACCTTGATGAGTGATTAATAAAGTATCCTAAATTTCTTTTGCGGTTTTACACATAAAAATTCTTTCATATTCTTTACGTGGTAAAGCATTATAAATTACCATTTTGGCTTCATTATTATTAGCATGTTTTTTTTAGATCCTTAGGTTAGTTTTGAAAAGGTACCAAATCTCTCATACCAATCCTTTTTAGTTTCAGATTACTTTTACTATAGGAGGGAAAATCACCATCGGTAATAACATGCCAAATGATCTAAGATATTTAGACTTCAAAAGTTTCCGAATCTATTTTTCCAATAAATAAATCCATCATCTTTTCAAATAGTGGTGGTCTTTGCATAGATGCCCTTCTAAATATTCGTTGATTCCATAGATCGATTCAGTTTTTAAATACAATTATTTTAAAATCTTGTTTGGACGTGGCTCCTTGATACCATTTGTGGAAACTAGAAAGGGGTTGAATAGTTTATCGCCTTTTAATTTAATGTTTATGATTGTTTATTTAACAAACTTAGATTCGACTTTTTGTTGAATTCAATCTTGCACAATTAATGAATAATATAAATAAGTTAAGAACAAATAAAGATAATAAGGTGATAAGAGTTAGAAAGATCAAACCAAACACAGGATTTATAGTGGTTTCGTTATGAAGCACCACTTCTGCTTACTCTACTCCTCGAGCACTAACTTGTGAGTTTTCTTCACTATGTCAACAAACTCCCTTGTGCGAGAAAACCGTACAAAACTTTCGCTTATATCAATTTCCGACACTAAAGCTAGATGTTGAGTTCTATTCTTAGCTAAAAACCTATCGATCAGAACTTCGCCAACTCTTCACTACTTTCACGACTTCACAACACAACTTCACAACTACACAACTTCTTCACGCCTTAGTATTCTTCACCACACTACTTCACTACTTTACTTCTACTTTCACACCTAACTATCACAACTTGGATGAATCACTAAGATTCAACTATACTTAACAACTACACTAGATATATCTATCTACACAACTTTTACAAGATTTACAATTATTTACAAGTTATGATATGGATGCAACAAGATTGCAATACACACTTGAGGTGTAATACTTCTTCACTTGATGATGGAAGTATTCTTCTCTTGCACTTGAGGAATTGAGCTTGGATCACTTGGAAACAAAGCTTTATGATTAAATGATCAAAGGATTTTTAATGAGATGTGTGGGCTGTTTTTATCAGAAAGAATAATTGACAATAGGTGAGTAAATAGTAGAATAGTCCGTATTTATAGGACATTTCTGACGGGAACGGTCTACCTATGGGCGGTCCTCTTAATAGGTGGCGGTCCCCTTAAGATAAATTAAAATAGGGGGCGCTCTCGTGTATTTAAGAGGGTAAGCACTAGACTGGGCGTCTAGTTTGTCCTTTTGTGTAGGGAAATTTTCTGAAATTTCTACCCGTTTTTAAGTCCGTAAATTTGAGTTTCAAAATGTTTTATTTTTGAATTAAAACATTTCTTTTAATTGTAGAAAATATTTTGTAATGTTTATAAAAAAATGTTTACACATTTATAAAAGTGTGAGGTTGAATTAAAGATTATTGATTCTTAAAATGCATTAAGCATTTATTTATTCATACCTTTAAGAGATATAATTTTCGAAATGAAAATTTCTACTAAGTACTCTGTTTACGTTTAATTTTACTTTTGTACATTTTTATATTTTGTGATTATCAAAACGTAAAGATGTGAAACATATTAATAATGTTTTTAGGCATTATTTCTATCAACAGGGGGCACACACGTTAAACACATAGAATGCGTTTAAACTTCACGAGAGTTTCTAAATGTAAACCAAAAGGATCTAAAACGCCAAGATTCGAATCATATGGTGCCTATGTGAGAGAGCCGGCTAAAGGAAGGATCTAGAGGATGTCTAGATTCATTTCTTGAAGATAAGGAAAAGGAAAAGTGTTGTGATAAGGCTTAACTTCTAGTTTTTTAGCCTTATCATGTTTAGGGTTTGATTGGTATAAATACCCCCTTACCCTAGGTCATATGGACGAAATATACAACCATAAACACTCTCCCAAATCAGTTTGCATCTTCCTTTTCTTCTCAACCGATTATATCAAACTCTAGTTAGGGTTTATTTGATTTTCGGTTCTCTTTTCTTGTTTCTGTCCTAATTCGGTAAACCCTTTTAGGTTTTTTTTCGAGTGTGATTTGATCCCACAAGGTACACAGCAGGTTAAGGTGTTGGTTTACAGGTTCTCAAGGTGTGACAACTATTGGATTCGATTGGGGTTTTGTTCTTAGTGAATTTCGGTTCTGTTTACCCATTTTCGGTGACAACCGAATTCGGTGAAACCCTAGGTTTAGGTTTCTTTTTTTGAATTTCGGTACAACATACAAGAGTGGTTTTGGTACTTGTTTTCAGATTGGTTTGTGTTACAAGTGTTGTTTGGGATACACGTGAAGTTGGACTAGCATCCGGGCGCATTCGTTGGACGTGTTTGTGTGAGCACTCGTAGATGTGACATCTTAGTCACTTTGTTTCATTAACATTTGATTCATCAAGAGGTTAGGTTTCTTTTTCCCTTTTGTTTATCTATTGTGTGTTAATTATATGTACCAAATATGATCCATGATCCATATCCGCTGCGTACTCGTAGTGTTAATGGTTAACTAGTTATCAAATCCCAACAGTGGCATCACGAGCCAACTCATTTGGTGTTTTATGGGTTTAATTAAACACGATAGGGCTGCATGAAATCTGATTTATTTATTGTTTTATTGGAAAATTATGGCAATGATATGCAATCTTTGCCATAAATAATGAATAAACACCTAGAATCAACGCTAATGTAACTTGATAAAAAGATAATAGATTAAAATTAAAGCTTAATTAAGTTGCCATGTTACTCTATTCTTGATTTATATCGGCCTTAAGACTCACGCAATCATACTATATGATGGATGTTGCGATCTAAGTACTTTAGCAGAAAACCTAGTGAGAGTCTTATGGTTCTCCAATTGGGGAAGACTCTTTTGAGAACTCGAGACATTATATGATTTACTGCTTTCAATATAAGAGTCTGTCTTCACTTCAACTCCAATTTTTTGTCTGTTTTAATTGCTTATATGTGATATGCCATGTGATGCTTAATATTTGCAAATAGACTTTATGAAACTCTTAAAAATGGGCTAAATACTTATAGAGAAAACTGGATTGAACATGTCTAATATTACACACATAAGCATACTCCCTGTGACATGTTATGTGTAATTTGCGAAACGGGGGTTTTTGGACAAATTTAATACGGACATTAAATTGTGAAATTTGATTTTCTGTGAACTTTTAATTTTTATGTGCGCAATATGGGGTTGAATTGATCTTTAATCTTATCCCGCCCCACTACATGCTTCGGCATATGAGGGAATTATTAGAATTACTTGTGTCTTCGGACGCATGTAGGAGTACAATATAGGGTTTGATCAATTTGTAATTCCACTATATTGGCAACTATAAAACTAATGTTAACAAAAGGGGTTTCTTAACATATAATAGCATCATTAGTCAATTGAAAGTACGGCTCACCCATTATGGACAAACTATAAGAGAAGTTTAAGGCGGGTGTAACTAAGGTTCCCCAAAAGAAGTCAGGTTTTTAATACGCTTCGCGCAGACCTGTTTCTCCGCTTCTTTGTGCGTCCAAAATGGAGCTACTGAGAACATTTGACAAAATAATGTCTATTCCAAAAAGGTTAACAAAATGTTTTCTTAACTTTGTGCTACAAGATGTTTTGCATGCTTCTTGTACATGATTTTGTCACATTTGTGAAATTTTAAGTCTATGCCAGCCAAAATTAGAACACATGCACTTGGTTTGACCTCTCTGGTCAGACCTCGGACCCGAGGCATAAGATGAGACCAAATATGCTTTTGACATTACTATATGAGTTACTAATGTCATCAATCTCATAAAACTAAGAGTTGCATTCCATTCAATTAACGCTCGTCGCTTACCTCTTGCCCTACTTGTTTATACGTTAGTCAGACCTCCGGTAATAAGTGGGAGGTCAAGTTGGATCTTAGTCTTATTAGTAATTAATTGGGTAGTTAATTCTTTTAAGAATTTAATTATCGACAATACTAATATTAGAACTTTTTCTGATTGTAGATGACAACCTCATCAGCTAACAATTCGGTCTTCAAGCATTTTTTGAGAAACAAAAACTGACTGGACCCAACTTTATTGATTGGTATCGACAACTTAGGATTGTACTATCAATTGAGGATAAGTTAAATTATCTAGAGCAACCAATTCCTCCTGCTCCTGTCACTCCAGAGGGTCAGCTAGTTGCTCCTGAAATCATTGCAGCTCATACTGCTTGGATTAAAGGATCAAAAGAGATTGTTAGACTCATTCTCATGACCATGGAACCAGATATGCAATAAAATCTAGAAAACCTTCATGCTCATGAGATGCTACAGGAGTTAAAAACTCTGTTTGCTCAATAAGCAGAGCAGGAGCTTCTTTAGACTGTGCAAGAATTTCACTCTTGCAAGCAAGAAGAAGGGCAGTCTGTTAGCTCTTACGTTATGAAAATGAAGGGCTATATAAACAATCTAGAGCGTTTGGGGCACCCCGTGTCACTTAACCTTAGAGTGAGTCTCATTTTGATCTCACTGCGTAAGGAATTTAATAGTTTTGTGTAGAATTACAACATGCACAACATGGGGAAGACAATTAATGAGTTGCATGCTATGCTAAAGCTCCATGAGCAAACTCTGCCTAAAAACAACGCACCCGCACTTCATGCGATTCGTGCAGGTAAGGTCCAGAAAGGCAACAATAAGCACAAGAAACCGCAACCCCAATTGGCTGCTAGGGTGAAAAATTAAGGGAAGTGGAAGAATAAGCTCGCTTATGCTCCCAAGCCTAAGATTCCCCCTCCACCCAAGAGGGAAGATCCTGCTAAGGACTCTATCTGTCATTAATGTGGTGAGACATGGCACTAGAAGAGGAACTGTCCTCAGTATTTAGCCGAGTTGCTGAAGAACAAGAAGTTATCTTAGGGAGCTAGCAGTTCAGGTATCTTTATAATAGAACTCTATACTTTTCCTAATAAATCTTTGGTTTATGATACTGGTTGTGGCACTCACATCTGTAATACAACTCAGGGTTTAAGGGCATGTAGGAAACTGAAGCCAGGCGCTTTAAGCTTGTACGTGGGCAATGGTCAGTGTGCAGAAGTTGAAGCAATTGGATCCTATCATTTATCTCTCCCTAGCGGATTAGTTATTGTTTTGAACAATTGTCACTATGCTCCCTCTATTACTAGAGGGATTATCTTAGTTTCTCGTTTGTACGATGATGGTTATGTTAACCGCTTCATGGATAATTCAATTCAAGTTTCTAGGAATAACATGGTTTATTTTAGTGCTGTCCTACGGGATGATATCTTTGAAATTGATTTGTCTGATTCTTATACAAATGTTAGTTCTATATATGCTTTAAGCAACAAAAGATCCAAGTCTAACTTGGACTCTGCTCTCTTGTGGCATTGTCGTCTTGGACACATTAGCAAGAAATGCATTAAGAAGTTGCAACATGATGGACTTCTCAATTCAACTGACCTTACGGATTTTGAAAAATGCATCCCTTGTATGTCTGGAAAGATGGCAAGAAAACCTTACACGCATCAAGTGGAAAGGGCCAAAGATCGACTTGGACTAATACACACCGATGTTTGTGGCCCATTAAAGATCATGTCAAGACAAGGAACAAGCTACTTCGTCACTTTCACCGACGACTTTAGTCGTTATGCTTATGTTTACTTGTTAAAGCATAAACATGAAGTGTTTGAAACTTTCAAAGTGTTTTAAAAGG
>BQNB010116939.1:6094-21265 GCA_026074375.1 Tanacetum coccineum
ACACTTCCTTTGGAAAAATCTATGGAAGTTGAATCTTAACTTGATATGTGATTCTAGCAGTAATAGATGACAAAGGGAAGCTCATGAACTCATCTCTGGTGGCTTCAAGCCTTGAATCTAGATGTTGATTAACTAGAGCAGTCACTTGAGTTTTGAGAGGATCATCCTTTCTAAGTTCAGAGACTTCTTTCTCCAAAGCTGAGACTCTGTTGTTGAATTGGAAGATGGATGTGAAATTCGAAAGTGCAGATAAAGGATTTGTTGCTTCAGTTGTTGGTGGTGGTATGGGTGTTGATAGTGGTGGTGGAAGAGTGAAGGATGTTGATGATTTGTGGAATGGCTGTGGTGTATACAACGAAGATTCAGTGATGACCGTAACAGGTACTGCAAGGAGTGTGGGTGTTTGACGGCTTGGTACTTTATGTTGGACGTGAACATCCATTGGAGAAACAATTTCTGCATCTGTATGGGGAATATCTGCAAAATTTAATAATTTAGATGTTAAGTCAGATAAATAGGAAGAGCTAGTAACTGGAACTTTAGTCTTCTTTGCAACAGTAGAAATTGTCACATGAGCATCTTTTATGACTTGATCAAGTGTGATCTACAGATTTTCATTCCCTTGTTGAATGTTAACCATTTCAGCATCGGTACCCGCCTTTTGAACAAACCCTTCATCAGCATGAAATGGGTCATTCAACCTTACATCCACATCATCGTAGAGCAGATTGGAAGTATCATCCATTCCTTTATTCTCATCACCTTCAACATTATCATCAAACTTTGATTCTACATTGGTTTCATCTTCATCATCAGTAGGTGTATAGTTGGAAGAGGTTTTAACAAACTAGTCATCTTCGTCATCTTCATCATCTTCAACCTCTTTTTCATTCTCCTATTGATCAGATTCAAAATCCGATTCATTCTTATCCGTTTCTTGATCAGAATATGACCCTTTTTCATTGTCAGATTGGGTATTGTTCACCACTGTCATTCTCTTGATCATTGCCTTCACTACTTGTGTCATGATCATTATTGCTGTCATCTTCATCTCTTCCCTAAGATTCAGCTTCACTCTCAGACGATTCTTCTTCAGTCACATCGGGAACCCTTGGTTTAGCACCAGTTCCATCATTTGTGACAATGGGTTTGATCTTTGCAGTACTTGGAGGTATTTTGGTAACTTTACCAGAACCACTTGGATGAGTCTTGTAAAAGTCCTTCATACTCTTCTTGCGAACTTCTTGGAACTAAGCTTCTTCAGTTAATGCCACTTCAGAGAGCAACTCTATCCCTTTTCCTTGATCAACCTTCATCTTTTCCTTCTTCTTAGACAATGTCTCCACAGGTGTATCTCTCAGAACCCCTTATCTAGGGTCTTTTCTTATAGTCTTCTTGGCGAGATCCTTAAACTTGAGATACTTCATTTGCGGAGACGAATCTTAAAGTGTTTATCAGATAGTCATCCCTGGAGGTATGCATGCCTATCTTGTTTCTCCAGGAGACGGTCTTGTCTTTGGTAAGGAAGTAATGAATGATAACTTTGGTGAATCGAGGGTAGTACATCTTCTCTTGTTTTTTGTGACCTCTGTTGTCAATCTGGTAAATGAAGTCTTCCCATAGTAGTTCAACATAATCTACATTCTTCTGATAATACATACCCCAAAGGATTTATGCTCTAAAAAGATGAAGCTTGTCACGACTGGTTGTCTTTCCAGATAGACTTCAGTTGTAGGAGAAGAAACAAAAGTTCTCTACAGGTTGATAGCAATTCAGTCACAACAACATTAGGGATTGACTTGGATTTCCCAGAATGACCAAGTTCTTTGTGAGAAAACACAATAACTTCATCAGTGGGAGGTTCATTAAAGTTTTGACCATGAACTCTAGGGCAGATCTTAAAATATGTCTTTGAAGATTTCCAAATTTAGGTCGAATTTCTTCTTTTTGTCCATTCTGAACCTGTAGGAAGTATCATACTTGTGGATAGAATCCCAGAATTGGTGCACATAAACTTCTGGAACATCTGCAATGGTAAGAAATGCGGAATAGCACGGAGTGAGAGCAAGAGCATCCAGAACAACTTGAAATGTAGGTTCTCTCTGTTTCTTTCCAGGATTGAGTCTTCTGTTGCATTTTCTAATCTCAAGCCTTTTCTCCTTGGGAACAAGTTCAAGATCAAGTTTGGTTTATTGAGCAGTAATGGAAGACATGATTCTGCTAAGATTTTTCACATACAGTTCATATACACACAAATAAATATTTCACTGAAGGGCAATCTAGATCATAAAGAATGATTATAGATGCATGGTTGATTTTCACTAGAAATTAGGCATACACATACTAGGCAAATAATTGACACACATAACAATTATTATGAAACCGAAAGACACACATAATCATATACTAACTATAGGCAATCTATAGAAAGCATCACAAGAGATTTCTAAGGAAAACTAGACCTAAATCAAGCACTAAGTGACAAGTTAAGGAAAAATTATACTTAGATTAGATTACCAAGATTATGTGATTAGTTCTCCTAGTGAAAACATGCATAATTCGTCTAAGGGTTGTGTATTTTTGCCTACCAAAATATGTATAGTTCACCTAAGCCAGGGCGTATACTTCTCCTAATTTAAGGCGTATAGTTCGCCTATGCCAGGTGTATAATTCGCCCAACCAACAACGTATAGATCGCCTAAGATCAATATGTATAGTTCACCTAGGTTTACTACGTATAATTCGCCTAGGTTATGAACGTACAGTTCACCTAGGGAAAATACACACCAACATTTTACTCTTGATTTTAAGCATCAATAATAACTCAAACATGATCATATAGCATCTGCGAAGCAAACTAACACTTTTTCTACATGAATTAACCATAAAAATCTTGCCTTTTGCTTTGTTTGACTCATAAGAACACGAACAACCCAAATGAGCTAACTTTTGTAGTTAAGACATGTTTAATACTCAAGCAAATACTCACAAACACTTATTGAATCATTCTTAAACGCAAACCCAATAAAATTTACAAGTGAATGATCTTTTTCCAAAATTTCAAAATCATGAATCACTAAATGCGCTTTCATATGTTAACCCCATTTAAAACTGTCATAGACACAAGTTCTAGACCCCTTTTAGACCAAAACCCCTCAATCAATTCAAGTTTTCATCCACTTTTTAAGGCGACAAAATTTCTATCAATTTTTTAGGGCTTTCGAATATATTACCACTGTTTAGATAGATTTATAGGAGATTAAGCATTAATACATGTATACCTTTTTGATTTAATGAAGGTTGAACCAGTTCTTGGAGGTTTTCGATATCAACAATGGAGGGTTTAAGGTTTTTGGTTTAAGTTGTGAGAGAGAAGGGAACCGGTGGGGGTGTTTATGTTTAAATTCTTTTGGGTTTTGGAATAAATGCCCCCTAAGGTTTAATAAGACTTCTATTTTCCTAATGAACTTTTCCTAAGGCTTAAAGTAGTTTCCCAATTGGCAAGATTAGTCCTTAAGGTTTAGTTATCAAGAATAAGTCTCACATTTGCCATAACACCCCTAAAGGATTAAACACATAACAAATAAAGCCCGATTGAGTTAAAATTGATTAACTACCCTTTAAATTTTGATTTGTTATGTTTAAAAACCTTTTCCGATTATCGCTTGATTAATTATGAAGAAGAGAATTTTGACAGTGTCCCCTCAAATAATGACCCGTTTTCAATTGAAAGAGTTGTAGTCATTATTTGATGGATCAAAATTGTCTTAGAAAATGATTTTCAAATGAAACGAAAAGATGATTATATTTTTATAAAACCAACACCATTAAAAAAATAAGATTTCTCTTATTTTGACACATACGCGCACTGACACGTACACTTATGGTATTAAGGAAGCACGGGTTGTGTTGCAAAGTAAACACAAGCCTTTGCACGGTCATAAAGTAGACCAGGCCCGAGAATAAATTCCCGTTGAGAGGTTAAGTTTTCTTTTTGAAATACTTGCCTTTAAGATGAAGACATTTCTGAAGCCGTAAATATTATCGATGCTAGAAAACATGACATGAAAATATATTTTTTTTGTCTTTTTCTAATTTTTTTTAATTTTTGTATTTTGGTGTATTAAAATTTATATAAAGTGAAAAATCTTTTTGTGTTTTTCTGGTTTTCTATATGTACATATTATACACAGGATATAAGAATAGGTACCACCACTATTCTTCAGCTTCATCTGCCAGTTCTTTCAGAGTCTCTGGAGTAAAACTTCTCATCCCAAGCTTGTCGATAAGGAATTCAATTCTTTCTAGGCATAATGGCTTGGTGAAGATGTCCGCCAACTGATATTTCGTCCTGACAAAGTAAAGCTCAACAACTCCATTCTCCACTTGCTCTTTTATGAAGTGATATCTGATATCGATATGCTTTGATCGAGAATGTTGAACATTGTTGCAGCATAAGGCAATAGCGCTTTTATTATCACAGTACATTAGAATTTTATTGAATCTAAAGCCATAGTCGGTAAGTTGTGATCTCATCCATAGGACTTGAGCACAACAGCCAGATAAGGCGATGTATTCAGCTTCTGTACAGGATATTGCAACGCTTTTCTGCCTTTTTGATGACCAGCTAACAAGTCTGTCTCCTAACAATTGCATACTTCCAGATGTACTACGTCTGGTATCTTGACAACCCGCATGATCAGCATCTGCAAAGGCTGTTAGTGCAATAGCAGAATCCTTCGAGTACCATAGTCCCCGATTAACGGTTCCTCTTAGATATCGAAAGATTCTTTTTACAGCATGTAAGTTCTTTTCGGTAGGACGAGCCTGATACCGGACACACATGCAAACAACATATACAAGGGTGCCAACCATGCCACAATAATGTGTAGGGTCAATGTATTTCCCTTGTGGATCCTCATTCAGTTTGGATTTCTCCACTATGGGAGTATCCACTGGGTCACAAGTTTCCATTTTGTATTTCTCAAGTGATTCTAGAGAAAATTTTGACTGGTTTAAAAAGATGCCTCCGGGACTTTGTGAAATTGTAGTCTTAGAAAAAAATGATATTTTGCCCATCATTGACATCTTGAATTTAGAACACATTATCTCAAAAAACTTATCACATAGTTCAGTAGTAGTAGAGGCAAAAATTATATCATCAACGTAAATTTGTACCAGGAGGATATCTTTGCCGTCTCTTCTGATGAACAATGTGGGATCAACCGTGCCTTAGGAGAATCCTTGGGATAGCGGAAACGATGACAATAGATCATACCACGCGTGTGGAGCCCGTTTTAACCCATAGAGAGCTTTCTTTAGTCTGTACATGTGATTAGGATTATCTGGATCAACAAATCCTTTCGGTTGACTGACGTAAACTTCTTCACGTAAAATGCCATTAAAAAATGCCGTCGTAACATCCATCTAGTAGACGATCATATTCATATGAGCAACAAACACGAGAAATATCTGAACAGCTTCTAGTCTAGCCACGGGAGCAAAGGATTCTTCAAAATCAATTCCCTCTTCCTGACGGTATCCACGAGCTACCAATCTAGCCTTGTTTTTTAAGATTCCTCCTAATTCATCCAATTTCACCTTATATATCCATTTTAAGGTGATAACCATCACTTTATCAAGACGAGGAACAAGTTCCCAGACTTCAAGACGTTCGAATTCATTCAGCTCTTCTTGCATTGCCTTAATCCAGCATGATTTAGTTAATGCGTCTTTGAAAGTCTTTGGTTTAACTGAAGATAGGAAAGCATCATAGTAGCAGAACATGGCTTGTTCATGTAATTGAAGTCTTGTGGAAACGGGTCTGGAAGGGTCACCAATTATGTTTTGTAACGGGTGATCTTTTGTCCATTTACCGAGGTGTTTTGAGATTGGAGCGTCTGAGTGCACAATAGTATGAATAACATCCAATGATGAGGATTCTTCAAAAATAGTATCTGAAATTGGAATGCCAAAATAAGGATAGTTACTCATATGTGCAACCTCAAGGTCAGGGGACTCTTCTTCAGTACAGAGAGGGATTTCTTGGGATTGTGATTGTTGAGTAGTTTAAGAAGTGCTTGGTGTAAGTGCATCTTGATCAACTGATGTTGAGGAAGGTGAACTGGTTGACTCAATAGGATCTAGAGCTTCTACTGCCAGAATAGGAACTGCAGGAACTGGAGAGGGAACACTAGCTAAAGGAGAGAAGAACTCATCAAACACTGGTTGAAACACAACATCTCAATCATGCCTCATTGGTGGTACAAACGGTGGTGAAGAAAGAGGGTTTGGAACGAGTCCCGAACTGGGTGTTGCAGGAGTCATATCATGAAGCGCGAGTTCTGAACTGCTTTATTCAGAAGCCATTGTCGTCAGCTAATCAAAATCAACATGTATGGTTTCAATAATTTTTTGAGTATGTTGGTTTTAAATACGATAAGCTTTCTTCTTTGGAGCATATCCGATGAAAATACCTATATCAGCTTTAGCTTAAAATTTGCCCAAATTCTCACTATCATTGTTTGGGTAGTAAAGTGCACCAAAGACGTGAAGGTAGGATAAATCAGGTTTTCTATCATGTAAGAGCTCATAAGGAGTTTTTTCATGGCATCATCGTATAATGGATCGGTTTTGGGTGTAACATGCGGTAGCAACTGCCTCGACCCATAGAAATAAAGGAACTTTTATATAGATTAACATTGTTCGAGCGGCTTCAACAAGAGTACGATTTCGCCTTTTAACTACACCATTTTTTTGTGGAGCTCGTGCAACCGATCTTTCATGAGAGATACTGACACTCTCATAATAGCTACGCAGAGTTTGATTGACAAACTCAGTTCCATTATCTGTACGGATGTTTTTGACAGTGGCATTTAATCTAACTTGTATCATTTTTAGAAACTTGATTATAAAATCAGGAGCTTCATCCTTTGATGCTAGAAACTTCACCCATGTGAACCGAGAGTAATCATCCATAATGACAAGGATGTACCTTTTTCCATTTACACTTGCAACTGCAAGCCCACAAAGGATCCATGTGTAAAAATATATAGTTTTTTTTCCCTGATTTTGGTGTCTTCAAATTTAGGTTTATGTAATTGTTTCTTGCTTTTTCCCATGGCACATGCAGAACACAAGTGGTCTTTTTCATATTTATGCCTGGGAAGACCATGGACTAGACCTTGTCTGGCTAAGTGGTTAATAGCACCAAAGTTCGAATGGGACAGCCGACGATGCCATAACCATGACTTAGTCTTTGTGGCTTTTGACAAGAGACAAATTGGAGAAGACGCCATCATCATCTCCAATGGACAAAATAATACAGGCTATACCTACAGAATCCTAAGAGTAGAAAATCCAAAAAACAACATACCCTTCTGTCCTAAAGAGGTAAATCAAACAAAATACCATGTTCTAGATTATGAAACACAAGCATTGAGGAAAAAACATGGGTGATTGGGATGGGTGAAAGAGCTTAAGAGCGGGTGGGCAGCTGGGGCTGAGGGAGGACTGGGAGGAAAGCTGGTATCGGCTCTGGCTTGAGGATATGCAGACAGGGGATATCGTTGGAGGGTCGCAGAAAAGTAGGACTCTAAGGACTGGACGAAATAATTTAAGTTCTGACTAGTGCCTCCACATAAATCTACAAGACAAGCCTTAACTTCTTCACGGGGCTGACATGTTATTTTGGGGGTAGGAGAACATTTATCTGTTATATGATAATCACCTTATGTCAGCAATTTCCGGTAACACTGAACTCTAGTTAGGCTCTTTACAACTTGGTCGTTACCGAATTTGACAGTATCGAGAAATTTATGAACAAAATTGGTGAGATGAGAGCGATCTCCGGTCACGTGCTTGGAGAATCCGGAGTCCAAATACCACAAAACAATTTGGACAACTTGCATTCTATAAGAGAAGCAGAAGATGGAGCAACTGAAGTATTGGATCCCGAAGATGTACCGGGTTCCTTTTGGTTAGAAATCATAGATTTTGCAATCTTAGGTTTGCTATTGGAACCAATAGTTTTAGGTCCCTTTGGTCTCCTGGTATATACCTTAGTTACTATAGTTTCTTGCTCAACTACTGCTAGAGGAATGGGTTCCCTAAAAGGCACTTTATTAGTGGTGGTAATCCTAGTTAAAAGGCACGCATTTCCAACTAAGGTGAAAGTCCTTCCTGTGGGTTTCCATTTATATCCAACTGAGTTAAACACTTTTCCAGTAGGTTTCCATTCTTTTCTCTTTTTATTTTTCTTAGAGGCAGATTTAGCACGCGCATTCATACTATTTACATGATCAATTAGACACATAGCATGATTAGCATCAAATGAACATTCATTTCAAACAGAACAAAGAGCCTTAGCATTGTCAACAGAATGCTTAACATGTTCATTACAGACATTTTTTGACTTAGGATTCTTTTTATTCAAATGAGATTTAATTTTCCTAGATTGAACTTCTACTTTATTCTTCTTATTACTACTTGGTGGTCACGAAATCCTATCATTCTTTGTATTGCCTGAAGGCTTTGATTCGCTAGCACTAGTAGAAGGTTTTACTAATGTAGAAGACAATAAAGGTCTGTTAGTCCCTGTAGGAATGTTGTTTGATGATGCGACAGGGTCAGCAAACCGAACTATTTTCTTCTTGTTGATAGGCGTGACCGCAACTAATTTCTTACTAGGTTTGTGAATATTAGGGCAAGTATATCTAACATAACCTAGCAATTCTTAAATCAGCTTAACATACATACAAGCAGAGTATGATGCACTATCTAAAGGGTTTCGTGATTTAGCTTGTTCAAGTGTTCAACTACCTCCCTAAGAATAGCAGCTTGTTCTATAGTGTGCTTAAGGTAGTATTCGTGAGTTTCCCTATTATTCTTATCCCTAGGAGCCAAAATTATTGGGTCAAGCTTATACATTTATGGAGCAATAGTGGTAGCATTTGACACTTGGGCAACATTATCAACTATGTCCTTACCTTTTAATTTTATAAGATCATTTTTTAATGCCGTTATGACAAACACTTTTTCCTGAAGTTGAGCATTTAAATCAATAATTTCAACAGACTTTTAATTTAATTAAGTAACCAAAGATTCAGTTTGTTCTTTAGCACGAACACGTGATGGTTTAATTGAATCATAAAGTTGTTTATAAGTCTGTTTCAAATGCTCATTTTCAGCAATTAGTTTTGCCACCCTATGTTCCAATTCTATGTTGATAGTCTCAATTTCATCTATATCCTTTTTCACACTTTCACTGGTAGAAGTTTCATTCACACGCTTAATGTGTGATTTTAACTTCTTGATTGTCGTGTCTTTTGCTTGAAGCTTAGCTTTCAAATTGTTCAATTCAAACAATTTATCAAATGTAGGCTTATTTTGGCTCACAGATGTGTTATTTGTTTGAAAATTTTCTTTATTGAGTTGCATTGCAAGTTCAAGATAAATGCAATGCTTATCAAGTTGAGAATAATTTTTTGATAGTTTATTATATTCATCTTTTTCAACCATGTTGTGTTGTTTGATGAGCTCAGCTTCAAGTTTGAGACACTTATTGCACATTTTAATAGAATTCTCATTCACATTCACAGAAGCATTTAAATCCACAACAGAATTCACAGCAAGATTCATAATATCTTGAGAAATGATTTGTTCCAAGAGTCAATCGTTTTCAGCTAAAGCTTGTTTATTAGCGATTCCCAAACATCGTTTGTCTACTGAATACTATTGAATAATGATTTCCATTTGATTAAAATCTGTTTGTACTTCTTTTATTTCATTTAGAAGATCTTTATCAAACACATTAAAAATGTATTTGAAAGATTTTAAAAATGGAATAATTTCATTAATAAAAACAGCTTTAGTGTGTTCAAACCTCCATTCTCCTTCCGTGAGAGCATCGGGTGTAATTCGTTTCTTCACCACTGAGTCAAACTGGGAAAGATGGAATTTAAGCTTTTTAAGGCTTGCATTCACCAAACTTACCTTAGGTAGTTCACTAGGAACATCCACTTTCACAGGTGATGCATCAGAAGAATCAGTGGAAGGGTTTGACAAACGAAAAGCCTGTTCAGCAGACAATTCTTGTTGTGGAACAAAACGTTTACCAAAATCTTTAGACAATTGATTTAAGACAGCATAATTAACTGGTTTAATGTTAACTTTCTTTTCTAAAATTATTGGATCACTTTGTTTTAAAAGCATTTTGGATCGACTCTCTTCCTCAAGCATCAAAGTCTCTTCCGAATCAGGAATTGAAATCACATTGGTTTCCTTAGTAATAACATTACCATCATAAAGCATTGGCCTAATCTGCTGAGCTTTCTTAAGATAAAAAGGATTTTGAAAACCAAGAGCTTGTTTAAGGTTGTTATCATAGAAAACTTGTGGTTTCATTAGCATATGCACAGTTTGCGCGGATTGACCCATTTTATGCACAATATTGTCCAGTTCTTTAACTTTCTTTTCCAAAGAAATTTTGTTGTCAATATTCTTAGCTTCGTTTTCCTTGGTTTCGTTTTTGAAAACATTAAATGTTTTTGTTAACGATTCTTTTTCCTTTAGTCGTTCAGAAATAGTTTGTTTAAGAGAGTTAATTTCCTTTTCAAAATCCGCAAACTGTGCATCTTTATCCCGGATTATATCATGAATTATAAGCTTTTATCTTGTACCTAAATCCACATTGTGTCTTTCTTCTAGTAATTTTACCCGTTCTTTGTATCTTTCAAGCTCAGCAGATAAGGTTTCATTGGTAATTAGATTATCTTTATTGACCTTGTTACAATTAGTTACTTGTTGAGACAGTTGTTCAAACACAAATAATATCATGACATCTTGTTGTGTAGAAGAATTGTATCCTGAACCGCTGCATTTTGTGTTTCAATCAGATACTAAGAGTACGAAATGATATTACTATCACTATGTATCTAATTTTCTGGTTGTTCCACAAATTGAGAAGGTTCAGAATACGGCATCTTTTGCATACTTTGATTTAGCATATCAGTATTAGTGTTGTCGGAGTGTGGTACCTCGGAGAGAACATTTGAACCGTAACTAGACAAATTAGCAATAAGAACAGCTTTGGATGTAGAAATCTTGTCACAGTCAGAATCATACGCATCCAAATCATCGGCTTGATAAGCTGCATTGTGCGTAATGACCAACTGTGTAACTGAACCTTCTGCAATACCCGGATCTGCCAAGAATTCCAATTCTTCTTCATTAAGAACTTTACCATTTCCTCGTCCTTCAACCAATAGAACTTTATCTCTGAACCACGTGGCATCCCTTTTACTCTTTGGCTTTGGGCACTGTCTTGCCATATGACCTTCCCTTTGGCAGTTAAAACATTTCATAACCCTTTGTTGACCTAAATTATTCCCTCCTGTTCTAGAAGTATTAGCTCTCTCCTGAAGTGGTTGAACAATCACCCTTCCATCATGAATAGTTGCTTGTCGTCTTGGGTTGGAGGAAGTTCTTAGCTGATTGTTGGTAGATGGGAAACGAGATATGACGACAGTAGATAGAAATGACATCATTTTGTTAATGGCATCAATAGGGTCATCACCTTGCTTAAACACAGGAACTGTTAGACCAGAGTCTATCTGAGGAAATTCAGCGAGATGTGTTTGTTGATTAACTGTGGAAACAATATATTCAATTTGAGGAACGGATTGTGGTTGTGGATAAGCATCTTGATGAACTATGGATGAGTAAGCATTTGGATATGATGTTGACGGATAAGTGATTGCGAGAGGTGTGGATGGATAAGTAGTTAAGTAATGTTGTGTGGGATGAAGTGATCCATATTGAAGAGACTGAGATGGTGAAAACTGTTGTTGAAACTGAGGATTGTTGCATGAGGATTGATAAGTGTTGAAGTGTGATGGTGTCATTTGATTATTCACAACTAGTGCAAGTGGATCTTGATTGCGTTCACGCATAATACGTACTTCATTTGCATGGAGTTCATGTTGTTCAAGATATGCATGAAGCTGATCAAAGTTAGTAGTGTGCAAATCTCTTACAAGTTTCACATCAGTCACAAACTTACTCCATTCAGGTGGAAGACTGTTTAAGAACTTGGTATTGACCTAAAATTGCTCCAATTTCATTTTGTAAATGTCCATGTCATTGATCAGCTGAGTAAATCTCAAGTAATATTGATGAAGTGATTCCCCTTGATGTGAGAAAACTTATCAAATGCATCATACAGTTTACACTCCCTTTCTTGCTTAGTCAATGAGGTACCTTGCATTAGTAGTTGAACTCTTTCCCATAGATCCTTGGCAACACGGTGATGATTAACGAGAGAATAGACATCTGATGGTAGTCCTTAAAGAATGATATTAGTTGCCTTGAGATCACAATCAGCTTAAATTTTTTCAGTTGCAAACAATTCCTCATATTTCTTTGTCCTGGTCACACCATTTTCTTCAATCGTAAGCCAAATGAGTGGACCATGTTTAACTGATTCACGTATCATTCTTCCATGCTCTCTGTTTTGCATGTAAAGTTCCATTCTGCTTCTCCAGGAATCATACAAGTGTTTTTCCAACATTGATGGACGATTGTCACCACCAGATTGTATCATGAATTCAGCAAGAGTAGACATTGTTACTTTGATGATATGTGAAAAGATTACTTGTTGATCGGACAGTGATAAGAAGTAATTATGTTAAAGTAACGTCCTTTTTGTAATGAAATGGTCTTAAGATTACACGGGATTTTACAATTCTTGATGAAACCGAGAAAAAATATGAATCGCCCAGGTTTAGACAACGTATAAATCGCTTAGGCTTAGACCTCGTATAAATCACTCAGGCTTAGACCTCGTATAAATCGCTCAAGCATAGACAACGTATAAATCGCCCAAGGTTAAGAACGCGTATAAATCGCTCAAGGTTGAGACACGTATAAATCACCCAAGGTAAAACGTATAAATCGCCCAAGGTAAACACGTATAAATCGCCCAAGGTTAAAACACGTATAAATAGCCCAAGGTAACATGTATAAATCGCCCAAGCTAACACGTATAAATCGCCCAAGGTAAACACGTATAAATCGCCCAAGCTAACACGTATAAATCGCCCAAGAACCCATAACGTATAAATCGCCTAGACCAAACTTCAAACCCTTAAAAGACACACTTTTGACGATTTTACTTAGATTTTCTTGCACAACTAGTGGTTCTAAGCCTAAAAGAACCTTAAAAATGCAAACTTTATGGTTTTTAAGACAAAAAATTTGAAATCAAGATTTGTACTTTTAAAAACCTTCGAACCAAAAAAAATTGTAAAAGATGATGTTTTCTTGGATCTTTGCCTGTACACCTTGTATAACTAATGATACTAGATCCTTATACCAAAGTATATGGTCTTTTAGTGTACAATATAGCTTCGAACCCAAACAAAATCAAAAAGGACGAGTAGAAAACTAAAGAAAAAACACACACAAAAACTTGGATATCACCCCATGGCTCTTGATACCAATTGTAGAATCTTAGTAATCCTTAACACATACACAAAAATGAAGAAATCTAGAGAGAGAGAGTGAAAGAGTGTGGGAGGAAGTTTCTAGTAAGAGAAAGTAAAAGAGAAAACAATGTATTACTATGTGTGAAATGAAACAACCAACCACCCTTTCCATGGCATGGAAAGGGTATTTATACAAGCATACATGGCCGATTTGGGCTTTAGTCCATGGGCTTTCCATAGGCTTTTGCTTAACTAGCCTAGTAAGTTTCTAAATATTACTTTACGAGCTATCTAAAGATATAATGGAAGTGACCGATACTTTTCGTGATCCTAACAAGGTTGATAAACTTGTTTTTTTGGTTTAAATCTCATTTTCTGACCAACCGGAAAACCTTTAGGGGTTTGACTAGTCTTTTTCAAATTCTTCATCTCGTCAGTACCTATATTCTTGGGACATTCCTCTTGAGTATGGCCAAAAACCTTACTACAGGCACATCTAGGCGGTTTCAACTCATACTCAACACGAATATTACAAGTATAGTATCCTTCCTAGTAATTTTAGGCATAGCCGCCACAATGTTATCTCTCAACTCCACATCAACTCGAAGTTCAATCATAACTATAGCATAGCTTGACTTGCCCCATGATTGCATGCACATATCAGACGTATAAGAGTCAAGCATTAAAGGAGTACCTAGTTTAGTAGCAATGACACTCAAACCATCCTCACTAAATTCCATAACAGGGACACCATGGAGTATAACCTAAACTGAAATAGTACAAACATCTTCTTTCAATAGGTTCACATCTGGATGCCATTTCTTTAGAATGAGTGGATTATTGCGAATAAACCACGGACCATTTTCAAGCATTGTATTCAAACCCTCCATGGAACAAAATTGAAAGGAGAATAACCCTGTAGATAAGCTAAACATAGATCAAACAGGCCTATATTTACCCCAAGTGCTTCTAACATAGTTAGCACCAACATGATAGGCCACCCGCTTTCCCAAGAAAAAATCATATGCAGTATTAATAAATCGCTCACTTATAGCTTTAATAAACTTAACCGGGACAACCACGTCAATCCCATTATCCCCCGGTGTAAACAAAGTACGAAAATTCAGTTTCCTTCCAATTGGTTTACCAGTAACATTAGCATACGAAGACTTACCGGGGGCAGTACCAGCCGAAGGAGTTTTCTACGTAGGCAATCCCAAGCCAGTAGAATTTACCAAAGGACTTTTCTTTTCCTTCGCCACAATCTCGTCAACCACAGATGGTGATACAACCTCTTTTTCAACAGTGTCTACAGATGGAGTAGCATCATTCAGAGTCTCATTTGATTCTGTAACCGAACCAGTACCAGTCTTATCCGACTTTTTCCTATGATTATTCTTCCTCCCTCCCGAATCCAAGAAACCATGATTCATGATTACACCATGCACAAACAAACAACCTACAAACTTCGAATCCTACAACCCTAATACGACCAGAATACAAACCCTAGAGTTTGTAAATCGTAACAGAAGTATCGATCCAACAAATAAAACCCAAACAACGATTATGAATAAACAAATACGTCTATGTCTTCAATAATGAATTCTCAAAAGAAATCCAATAATCAAGCGAAGTCGATTAGGATTAACAATAAAATCGCAAGGGACAAATATTCCAATAATTAATT
>BQNB010116940.1:0-21265 GCA_026074375.1 Tanacetum coccineum
GTTGTTGTTTTTGATTGCTCCTTGAAGTGTCCTCAAATTTCCTCTTGCTTTTAGATTGACGTTCAGCCAAAATATGGATGTTTTGATCCATCATTTCAGTTGCAAATTCAATTGCATCTTGCATCTTCTTTGGCTTAGACGCCATCACACTTCCTTGGATCATGTCGGGAAGACCACCGACATACTTTTCAAGACTCGTCGGGAAACATCCTCCCGCACAACAAAGCCAACTCCTGAAAGTGTTGGGTATAGCTTTCCACATAAGTACCCTTGACCTTCAAATTCTAGATTTCAATCTCTAATTTCTTAATCTCTCCTCTGGGATAGTATTTTTTGGTCATCATTTTCATGAGTGTTTTCCATAGCATGCTATAGGCAGTATCGTGACCAACAATTTTAACATAGGATTTCCACTACGTCAAAGAATTCCCAAGTAAGGTACAGGTGGCACACTTGACTTGATTTCTGACTGCACAGTGGCTTATATGAAACACTTATTCCATCCTCTCGAACCATTGAGTTAACCCAATGACTCCTTCAGTACCCTTGAAATTAAGGGGTTGACACTTCAGGAAGTCGCTATAGGTGCACTCCCGAGCAACAGGTATTCGTCTTTTTTTGTCACTCCCTGAATCATGGCTGTCATCGTCATTCCTGCTTCTGTATGTGTCACGTTCAGCCAAGGCATCAGCAACTCCTTAGGCAATTAGTTCCTTGATTTGAGCATCAGTCATAGGTGTTGCGGCATTTCTCTTTGGTGGCATTTTCTTTAAATCACAAGAAAATATAACACACGTTAGATTTCATACAATCATAAACGCGACATGACATATGCACAATAAATAAAATGAGATCACATCACACAGTGAAATATACAACCAAAGTGAGATCGACATGACATATGCACAATAAATAAAATGAGATCACATCACACAGTGAAATATACAACTGAAGTGAAATCAACAATGATATAAATAAATCGACATTCATTCATAATAAATTCGATACAGACATGACAGATCTTGGTCATAAATGACCAGTACAAATGAGATACAAAATGAAAATACTGTCCTAAGGCAATGCTAGATGGGGGTGACCCATAATACTTAACATGCCTTACATGATAGTTACAAATGAAACCAAATCCCTACAGCCTATTAGCTGGGAGTAACCCGTAAAAACTTAATAGGCTATACAGGATAGCTAAGACATGACATAAATGTAAATCTAGGCACTACTACTAGTGTCCTCCAAAGTATTAACTCGTGCTCTAGCCTCTAGTGCCTGGATCCGCACGATGGCTCTAGTCGCATGATCATCGGCGTCCTGATGCTCCCACTCGTGGCGATACGCCTGAGTCTTTAAAACTACAATCCGTTCCTCCAAAGCCTTGTCATGGGCCTCAAACCTATCTTAAGCCTGACGGGCCTCAAATCTCTCCTACTCATGAGTAGTGCACAGGGAGGAAAGGTACCTCCTCAATGTATCCACCTCATCAGGTAAAGCAACATGATCCCTCTGTGCATCCTGATGTTGTGTATAGAACTCCTTGCTCTTTTATCTACGAACCTGAGCCTGATAACTAACCCTCAAGTTGACCATCTCTATGGCCGCCATAGTCCTCCTCTCTGAAGCTTGGATACTGGCATCCACCGTATCCACAAAACTGTAATCAACCCTATGGGCCATAGTAGATCCCGTCTATCTAGCAGTAGTAGCAATAGTAGCAGCAGCAGAACTCTCCCCAACCTCAAACCTAGGTGTGGGAGCAGTAAGTAGTAGCCTCTTCTGAGGCGGTATGTCAGCCTCGAGAATGTCAGCTCTGCGGTTAGTGGATGGTGCAGGTAATGGTAGTGGGTGATGGGTGGGTGGTGATGTAGGTAATGGTAGTGGTAATGCAGCTCTTAACCGAATCTCGACTGCTCTGTAGCCCAAAGGCACCTCAGTGTAAGTAGGGCTAGTAGTAGGTGGCGATGGTACAGGTAATGGTGGTGAGGGAATATGGGGATGTGGTGATGATAATGAAGTGAGTGGAGATGGTGGTGGAGTAGGTAAGGCAAGAAGCCTAGAAACCTCTGCCTCAAAAGGAAATGGTATAGGTGCCTAGGATCGAACAGACATCCTAGAAGTAGTACGGTATGCAGGTGGTGATGGTGGTGTAGCCACAAACTCATCGGTCTCAAACGGCTCTGTCTCCTCAGGGGCATCCATAGGATCCTCAGCTGGATCCTCAACAGCAATACCTCCTCCTCATCACCTTCAAGTAGCGTGCTCGTCGGTTTGATTTCGCAGGGCACCCATGCGACCAGCGGCGCGTTTGGGGAGACATACTGCTCATTGGCTAGAATTTTAAGAGGTTTTGCGTGATTCAGCGGGATGGGAGAGGATACATGCTCTGAAGCTGGGTGCACCAGAGTCCCCACGCGGACCCTTCTCTTTTTCCGAGAACCCTCCTTACCAGCACCTTTATCTCTAACAACTTTTTCAACCTGAGTGTCAACACCAGAAGCATCAACTGCAGCCTTGTCCTCAACTTTTCTTTTATTCTTTTCTTTGTCATCAAGAAACTTGCGGCATGGTTGCTCAGCCGTCACCATGTCTCCGGTCTTAGGAGGAAGATCCTTTAAACACTCAGCGGGGCTACTCAGATGGGTCACTCGGGCTGAATCGGGAGGCAGGAGCTCACCAGCAGCAACCTTGCAACCTTTGAAATTGGGAAGTTGTAGAAACTCAGCCATTGTGAGAACTACAAAAACAAAAAAAATGTTTACATAAACTGATAAGCAAACTGTAGGTGAATATAACCCCTAAATTGGGTCACAGCGGAATATGGGTCTGAGAGTGTTACATCATAGATCAATAGCACATGATATGAGAACGACCTCTAAATGAGTCATTTGAAAAACTGATACATTGGAATAACTGAAATTGTTTGTTACAAAAGCAAAACAGCTTAACATGTTCACTTGTAAATGTATAGATTTTAAAACATAACAAATATCCCCAAAATGTAATGCTTCTAAATCTTTATGCAATGACATCCAAAATAATGAACACCAATGTATTCGGAAACCATGCTGGCATCCGTAAGTGGGAATGCACCCCCTGATGAGGGTCTGATTTCTTTACTTGTTGTGTATTACGTTTCTGTCAAGAGTCGACGAATAAAAGTGTTATGACACTGTTGGAATGCTCTGACTCTGACATGGACTAAATCTGTGTGTAAACATCCGCAAACAAAGGATATATAGAGTATAGATAATATATATATGTATATACATATTATCTGTACAAATATGTATATTATAATATATAGTGTACATATATGTATAGATATATATTGTAGCATATATAATCTACACTATATTTATTATATATGTATGTATATTATATATATCATATATATATATTTATATATATATATATATATATTATTTATATATAAGTATATTAATATACGGTATATAATTCTACTATATTATAGATATATGTATATATATATAATTATGACGTATATGGATATATACATATATATAGATTATGTATATATATATATGGTAGATGTATTATATTTTATGTTATATATCGATTAATACATATTATCGCTATATATATGTATTATGACATTCTACGTAATCAATTATGTATTTTCTTATACGTATATATATATATATATATATGATATTTTTTAAATATGTTTTTTTATTTATATATATATATATATATATATCTATATATATATATATAGTGGATATACATTATATGATATGTTTATATACATATTATTTAGTATACATATTATCTATACTATATATATATTACATATATAATATGATATACATAATATTTATATATTTATACTAATATATATATATATACATTACTATATATAGTATATATATATTATATATATATATGAGCCACTATAATAATCTAGTAATATAAATTTAAACATGTATATTCCTCATATGTAAGGCATACTAGTCTAACCAACTAATGCAAACTAATAATGTATGTATGTTCTGTGAATAACAAACTTTTGTATGATACAATGTTGGAAAACGGGTTATATGTCTAATTAATACATTTGACTTGGTTCTCCTCTATACCTTGGCTTCTAGATACCAATCTTGTAACCCCCAAATAGGGTCGCATTGGAATAAAGGTCCGGGGTGTTACTTCATAGATCAATAGCCCAAGATATGAGAACGACCTCTAAATGAGTCATTTGAAAAACTGATACATTGGAATAACTGAAGTTGTTTGTTACAAAAGCATAACGGCTTAACATGTTCACTTGTAAATGTAAAGATTATAAAACATAAAAATATCTCAATAATATAATGATTCTAAATCTTTATGCATGACAATCCAAAAATAAGACCCCTAACTGTATCATTGACTTGCACCTTATTGACCTGAGAAAAACATGCTTTAAAATGTCAACATAAAGTTGGTGAATTCACAGGTTTAAGTAATGTATAAAGTAGGTGTTGGATGGAAATCAAATATGTCTATTTTTAGTAGATTCATTTATCTCCGATACTAACAAATTATTTTATATACTTATTTGCAAACGATATTGTTACTAAATATTTCTATTTGGGGAATTGCTCAGTATTTCATGGAGTAATTGGTGAAACATAGCAACAGGCGCGCATTCTGGAGCTTAAATAAAGATATTTTGAAAATTACTATTATGAAGACCAATACGCCGTATCCATCAAGAAGATACGGCGTATCCGTTCCTACACTCACCAAAGACCACATAAGATTAAAGAGCAATACACCGTATCCAGAAGACTCAATAAGCCGTATTCAAGATATGGAATCAATATAATATTCTGGAAGATATCAAACGTGGTCCCTACTCTAAGAAATCCCTAATACGCCGTATCCAACCCATTAGATACGCCGTATTGAACCGACTTCCAGACATTATAAATAGAAAACTCAAAAATAAGTTTTAAGTGTGCTAAATCATATTCTCGATACCTAAAACACAAAAGTCGATTTTCAGAAGAGAAAATAGTAGAAGAGGTCGAGCAACGTATTCAATTCCATAGGAGACATCGTGTAATTCCATATACTTTAGTAATCGTTCAGTTTTTGGTATCATTCGTTAACTCGGTTAGTTTACCTTGGCTAAATTATTACTCTTGTATTTATTATGACGTTTGAAGGCTAATACCTTCGGGTATTAGCCATTATTATAAAGATCTGAATGTTTGATATTTGTATATCTCGATTTCTTGATTTATCGTTGAATGCTTGTTTATTTTTATCAATTTATACATGCTTACGCGATTTTGTATGCGACCTATCATTCAACTAGATCTAGTGATACGGACCAAGTAGATCTAGAGTCTGTGTCTAGGATACGCTTTGAGCTTAACTAGTTAATTGGATATTGCCAATAGTTTATTGATCGTGTTGATTAGCAGGTGACCTAGATAATTCAACAAGTAACGTCCGGATTCCATTGGATAGTTAGACAAGTGTACTACTAGTGTATAAATCACCATTAAGCGGTAAGTGGGTAAAGTCTTTATGAGCTAGGGTTTAACAAGATCACCATTGCTTTAATCCCTAAGTTAGATTATAATCAGCAAATAAGGATGCTTTATGCGGATGCTTTAATTGTGATAGAATTAATGTGTCTAGGTCTTAGGATGATGTAACGCCTAAGTCTTAAGAATGATATGCCACCTCGAGAGAAGAAATCATTGCACTTAATAAACAAACCAACTTTCTAATCGGATTAATAATGGTTAATACAGTTTTCTTATATTTGGCTTGACCACTCTTTTATCTTTTGTTAATTAGCCTGCGTGGGTTAAAGTGCCTTGAATTGATTGTAGTCACCAACCAAACCGTGCTAGTCTCTCAGACCGAGAACCCTTTTTTCCTGTTAGAATTAGGATTTAGACTGACATAGGTTTAGAATAGAATAGAATTAATATAGATTAGATAACCAAGATATTAATTAAATTGATAGATTTAACCTCGCTTCAAGTGTTCAACACCCCACTTACCACGAAACTACTACCGATCAGGTACACTGCCGTTATAGTGTTGTTTTTGGTTTAGTCGGCAAAATATAAATTTAAAACTTGAATCAATAAAATATACACCACACAATGACACATCATGAACATACTGTTGAGGATGACATAGAAGTTTTCTCTACCAAACCCGGTCTTGATTGGATTTCTGCACCTAACTTCGTGACACATCTTCAAAAGCTTTCTGCATACGCTTCTTGTCACCTTGAAGTTTCTGAATTAGCTGCATGTCTTGAGAAAGCTTCATTTTCTTGCACTTCTGGTCATGTCGAAGTTTTCTGAATCTTCTTCTCATTTGTCATCTCAGCTCCCTCCCAAACAGACACCCTTGAGACTGATAAGAATTAGTGCACTAGTAAGACCTCCTTTCTCATTTAGGGTATTATGTGGGAAGGGATGATATCATCAACATCGTCTCACTTAGGAAGGATCCCCAGTTTTGTTGAATTCAGCCCAAAATACCCGAAGTACACACTTTATCCCTTTTAACGAAGTCGAAACCATAGCACCAAAATCAATTAAGATCTAAAAATGCACTTTTTTCTCTCTCCAGGAAAGTGCTAATGTGAATTGCTACACTAAAGTCAACTAAGTCCTGAGTGTAGGCAATTTGTTCCTCTGTATAGTCTAGATGGTAGCATCAAAGTCAATTAAGTCCCGGATGTACCCATTTAAATTGTTTCACCAAAATCAACTAAGTCTCGAGTGAAAGCAATTTATCCCGCTGCGTAGTCGAAACTATAACATCTAAACGGTAACATAAAAAATCAACTTAGTACCGGATGTATACATTTCTCCCTCCAGGATGATGACTAATTGAGGAATCATCCTACACATGTGTACATCTTATGCCAACTGGAACTGCTTACTTAGCTTCATAGCCCGTAACTTCATAAGCAATAGTCTATGAGAAGATGTCGGTACTCTCTTTACAGATCTCTCTTGATCAACCCGATCTAAATCCCCTTATTAATTATGTAGGATAATACTGATGACCACTGATGGAGACAACCCGATGAAACAAACCCGAGAATGAAGCAAAATCCCTGACTTGTGACTTAATCTTGTACTATCCGTGTGGTGAAGAACGGTGTAGAGGCAAATCTCTAAGTATCATATACCCGCACTAAAGTATACAAATACAACACCTCTTGAAATCTCCTCAACTACGTGAGACACTGAGTACTACAATGTAACTCCTTAAAGTGATAGCTACTTTGTGGGTATAGGGAGAAAGAATCACAAAAACAACTAGATATCCAAGTCTTCATCACAAACCGTATATGCCCGAACAAGTCATCTTTGTTTGTTGAGAAAGAAAGAATCAAAGTTGAAATAAGTACACTCCGCGTGAAAGTCTACTTCAATCCCAAATAAGTAACATCATACAAAAACCCCGAAGTTATTAGAATCCAATAAAAGCCATTAAGAGTGAAGGTGAATCTTGATAAGGATCGTTTTTAGTGTAATGTATTGTGTTTGTTGTGTTGTCGTTCATGATTTTTGATTGTTTTATTTCTTGAAACTTATACGAGATTTTACAATTCTTGACAAAACCAGGAAAACAAGTTAATGTTTCACGGGATTTTACAAGTCAAATAAATAAACCGTATAATTTTTTGTTTTAGCAACTTTGTGTGTTTTAACTTTAGTCCAAGTGAAGTTTCAAATTCGGTTCGCAAAAACTGCTAATTAGGTTAACATTGAAAAACTGCGAGTTAGGTTGATACTGGAAAACTACGAGTTAGGTTGACATTGAAAACTGCGAGTTAGGTTAACACTGGAAAACTGCGAGTTAGGTTAACACTAGAAAAATGCGAGTTAGGTTAACACTGGAAAACTGTGAGTTAGGTTACACTGAAAACTGCTAATTAGGTTGACACTGAAAACTGTTAATTAGGTTGACACTAAAAACCGCGAGTTCGGTAACACTTGAAAAACTGCGAGTTCGATGAAGCCTTGAACTGCGTATCCGGTGACACTTGAAATGCTGCTAATCCGGTGAAGCCTTGAACTGCCAATTCGGTGAACCTTGTTAAAACTGCTAATCTGGTGAACCTTCTAAAACTGCTAATCCGATTAACCTTGTGAAAACTGCTAATCCGGTGAACCTTGTAAAACTGCTAATCCGGTGAACCTTGTGAAAAATGCTAATCCGGTCAACACTAGAATGAAACACACAATCCTAAAAACATAAGAAGACATATTTTTTGATAGTTTTTCCCAAATTTTCTTGTACAACTAGTATTACTAAACCTATAGGTATCTTAAAAATGTAAACTTTATGGTTTTTAAGCCAAAAATTTCAAAATCAAGATTTGTACTTTATAAGATTTTTTGAAAACTAAAGTTGAAAAAATGAGTTTTTCTTGATTCAAAGCTTATACACCTATATCATAAAGATACTAGATCAATCTTACCAAAGTAAATGATCTTTTAGTGTATGTTTAAACTTCAAAAATAAAAAAAATATGTAAATATTCGGTTGAGAAATGACGAGCTAAAACAAAAGAAAACAACACAAAAACTAAACAAGATCACTCCATGGCTCTTGATACCAATTGAAGGACTAGTGATTAACCTATTTAGGGGGTCTTGGTTGATCAAAGAAGATAAGATGTATCATTGTGTTTAGTGAGAGAAAATAGAGAGAGGGTGGATGAAAAGATGTAATATTAGCTTAAAAATGAGAAAGAGTTACAAATGATTTCACCAACCCACCCCTCATGGAGAGCCATGAGGGGTATTTATACTAAGAACAAAAGCAAACTATTCATAGTTTACATAAATGACCCCTGCGTGACATGCAGTGTCCAATACTAGTCTAATTCATGTGTAAGACGCCAACTTCACTAAAAAGTGAGGCTAACAGATGATGACGAGGATGAGGAGCACCTAGCTCCCGCCGACTCTACTGCTATTGCTTCTCCTGATGTTGATCCTGTACCCTCCGCTGAGGAGACAGAGTCGTTTGAGACAAATGAGTCTGCGGCTACACCACCACCACCACCTGCATACCGTACTACTTCTAGGATGTATGTCCGAACCCAGACACCTATATCGTTTCCTTCTGAGACAGAGGTTGCTAGGATTCTTGCCTTACCTACTCCATCACCATCTCCACTCACTCCATTTTATCACCACTTCCCCATATTCCCTCACCACCATTACCTGTACTATCACCACCTACTATTAGCCCTACTTATGCCGATGCACCTTTAGGCTATAGAGCAGCTGAGATTCAGTTGAGAGCTACATCACCACTACCATTACCTGCACCATCATCTCTTTTGCCACTACCTACTACTAGACATAAGGAGGATGTTCCCGAGTCTGATGTACCACCTCGGAAGAGGGTGTGTTTGACTGCTCCCACACCTAGGTTTGAGGTTAAGGAGAGTTTTGCTGATGTTGCTAGGCAACCAGGATCTATTGTGGCCCATAGGATCGATTATAGTTTTGTGGATACGATGGATGCCAGTATCCAAGCTTCTGAGAGGAGGACTATGGCTGCCATAGAGATGGTCAACTTGAGGGTTAGTTATCTGGCTGATGTTTATAGATGGGAGAGTGAGGAGTTCTATACACGACATCAGGATGCATAGAGGGATCGTGCTGCTCTATGTGATGAGGTGGATACATTAAGGAGGTACCTTTCCTCCCTGTATACTACTCATGAGCAGGAGAGAGTTGAGGCCTGTCAGGCTTTAGATAGGTCTGAGGCCCACAACAGGGCTTTGGAGGCACGGATTGCAGTTTTAGAAACTCAAGCGTATAGCCACGAGTGCCAGCGTCAGGATGCCGATGATCATGCGACTAGAGCCATCATGCGTATCCAGGCATTGAAGGCTGGAGCACGCGTTGATACTTTGGAGGACACTGGTAGTAGTGCTTAGATTTACCTTTCTTTCAGGTCATAGCTATTTGTATAGCCTATTAAGTTTTATGGGTAACTCCCATCTAGTAGGCTGTAGGGATTTTGTTTCTTTTTTAGCTATCTTGTATGGCATGTTAAGTATTATGGGTTATTCCCAGCTAGCATGGCCGTAGGTCTTGTATTTTTTATTTCTGTATCAAAACTGTCATGTATGTTTTCAAAGTTATATATGATGATGATGTATTATGTCATGTCGATCTCACTTTGGTTGTATATTTCACTATGTGATGTGATCTTATTTTATTTATGGTGCATATGTCATGTCGATCTCACTTTGGTTGTAAATTTCACTATGTGATGTGATCTCATTTTATTTATTGTGCATATGTCATGTCGTGTTTATGATTATATAAAATTTAACGTGTATTATATTTCTTGTGATTTGAAGAAAATGCCACCAAAGAGAAACGCCACAGCAACCACCACCACACCTATAACCGATGCTCAAATTAAGGCACTAATTTCCCAAGGAGTTGCTGATGCATTGGCAGAACGTGACGCAGACAGAAGCAGGAATGGCGATGACAACCATGATTCAGGGAGTAACGGAAGAAGACGAATGTCTATTGCTCGCGAGTGCACCTACATCGACTTCCTGAAGTGTCAACCCCTTAATTTCAAGGGTACTGAAGGAGTCGTTGGGTTGACTCAATGGTTCGAGAGGATGGAATCAGTTTTTCATATAAGCAACTGTGCAGTCGGAAATCAAGTCAAGTATGCCACATGTACCTTACTTAGGAATGCTTCGACGTGGTGGAACTCCCACGTTAAAACTGTTGGTCACAATACTTCTTATGGCATGCCATGGAAAACACTCATGAAAATGATGACTGACAAATATTATCCCAGAGGAGAGATTAAGAAATTAAAGATTGAAATCTAGAATTTGAAGGTGAAGGGTACTGATGTGAAAGCTATACCCAACACTTTCAAGAGTTGTCTTTGTTGTGCGGGAGGATGTTTCCCGAAGAGTCTGATAAGGTTGAAAAGTATGTCGGTGGTCTTCCCGACATGATCCAAGGGAGTGTGATGGCGTCTAAGCCAAAGAAGATGCAAGATGCAATTGAATTTGAAACTGAATTGATGGATCAAAAGATCCGTACTTTGGCTGAATGCCAAGCTGAAAACAAGAGGAAATTTGAGGACACTTCAAGGAACAATCAAAACCAACAACAGCCTTTTAAAAGGCATAATGTGGCACGAGCCTATACCGCTGGGCCTGGTGAGAAGAAACCGTACGGAGGATCTAAACCTTTGTGCCCCAAATGCAACTACCATCACGAAGGACAATGTGCACCAAGGTGCAACAAATGCAAAAAGGTTGGCCATTTGGCTCGTGATTGTAGGGGTACTGCTGTTAACTTTAACACTCAACGGGGTGTCACTTGCTATGAATGTAGGGTTTATGGGCATTACAAGAAAGACTACCCAAAGTTGAGAAACAAGAATCAGGTAAATCAAGCTGGGAATGGTAACGCTGTGGCGAGGGTTTACGCTATGGGTACGGCAGGCACAAACCCGAACTCCAATGTTTTTACGGGTATGTTTCTCCTAAACAACCATTATACTTTGATATTATTTGATACTTGTGCCGATAGGAGTTTCATGTCTACTACATTTAGTTCTTTGATTGATATCGTTCCAACTACCCTAGATCATGGTTATGACGTCGAGTTAGCTGACGGTAAAATAATTGAAGTTAATACACTTATACGTGGTTGCACACTAAAATTTCTTAATCATCCATTCAACATTGATTTAATGCCCGTAGAGCTCAGTAGCTTTGATGTCATAATTGGTATGGACTGGTTAACAAAATATCATGTCGTAATCGTCTGTGATGAGAAACTCGTTCGTGTTCCCTTTGGAAATGAAATTTTAATTTTTCGTGGTGACGGAAGCAACAACGGACACGAGTCTCGGTTAAACATCATCTCGTGCACCAAAACTCAAAAGTATTTGCTAAAAGGATGTCAGGTCATTTAGGCACATATTACCGCAAAGAAGGCTGAAGACAAGTCAGAGGAGAAGCGACTTGAATATGTACCAATTGTTCGAGACTTTCCTGAAGTTTTTCCTGAGGACTTACCGGGTATTCCACCAGTCCGACAAGTTGAATTTCAAATTGATTTGGTACCTGGTGCTGTACCTATATCATGGGCACCTTATCGGTTAGCTCCTTCTGAGATGAAAGAATGGTCGGATCGACTACAGGAACTTTCTGACAAAGGGTTTATAAGACCCAGTTTCTCACCTTGGGGAGCTCCGGTCTGGTTTGTCAAGAAGAAGGATGGATCATTCAAGATGTGCATCGATTATCGGGAATTGAATAACCTAACGGTGAAGAACCGTTATCCGCTTCCAAGAATTGATGACTTATTCAATCAACTTCAAGGTCGAGCGTCTACTCGAAGATCGACCTGAGGTCGGGCTATCATCAGTTACGAGTTCATGAAGGAGACATTCCGAAGACCGCTTTCAGAACTCGTTATGCTCATTATGAATTTCAAGTTATGCCATTTGGTTTGACGAACACACCGACGGTATTTATGGATCTCATGAATCGTGTGTAAAGCCATATTTGGATAAATTTATGATTGTCTTTATTGATGATATCCTCATCTACTAGAAGAACAAAGAAGAACATGAAGAGCATCTTAAGTTAATATTAGAGTTGCTAAAGAAAAAGGAGTTGTATGCTAAATTCTCTAAATATGAATTTTAGATTCCCAAGGTACAGTTTCTCAGCCACGTGATTGATAGTCAAGGCATTCACATGGATCCCGCCAAGATTGAATCCATAAAAGATTGGGCATCTCCTAAGACTCCAATGGAGATTCGTTAATTTTTAGGTCTTGCCAGTTATTATCGGAGATTCATTGAAGTATTTTTGAAGGTTGCTAAACCGATGACCAAGCTTACTTAGAAGAAGGTCGCCTTTAAATGGGGTGACAAGCAAGAAGCAGCTTTTCAGACATTGAAGGATAAGTTGTGTAGCGCGCATATCTTAGCTCTACCTCAAGGAGCTGAGAACTTTATTGTTTATTGCGATGCTTCACATAAAGGATTGGGTTCTGTTTTGATGCAAAACCAGAAGGTGATTGCTTATGCATCACGACAATTGAAGATTCATAAGAAGAATTATACTACTCATGATTTGGAACTCGGTGTAGTAGTGTTCGCTCTAAAGATTTGGAGACACTATCTGTACAGAACAAAGTGCACTATGTTCACCGACCACAAAAGTTTACAACACATTCTTGATCAAAATGAGTTGAACATGAGGCAACATCGTTGGTTGGAGTTGCTTAGTGATTACGATTGTGAAATTCATTATCACCCGGGGAAAGCAAATGTAGTGGCCGATACTTTAAGCCGTAAAGAACGTATTAAGCCATTACGGATTCGAGCCTTAGTTAAGACTATTGGTTTGGATCTCCCCAGGCAAATTTTGGAAGCTCAGATAGAGGCAATGAAACCGGAAAACATTGAAGCTGAAGATGTAGGAGGTATGATCAGGACGGACCTCCCAAAGGAAAAGTTAGAACCGCATGCTGACGGAACACTGTGTTTGAATAATAGGAGTTGGTTGCCGTGCTATGGTGACCTAAGGACTCTGATTATGCACGAGTCCCATAAGTCAAAATATTCTGTCCATCCGGGTTCTGACAAGATGTACCAGGACATGAAGAAGTTATACTGGTGGCCAAACATGAAAGCCGATATTGCCACATATGGTAGCAAGTGTTTGACGTGTCTAAAGGTCAAAGCTGAACTCCAAAAACCATCTGGTTTGTTGGTTCAACCTGAGATTCCTCAATGGAAGTGGGACAATATCACTATGGATTTTTTCACCAAGCTCCCAAGGACGTCAAGTGGTTATGATACCATTTGGGTGATTGTAGACCGTCTTACAAAGTCTGCACACTTTTTACCAATGACGGAAAACGATTCTACGGATAAATTGGCAAGACTATTGATGTGTGTTTTTTACAAGCTTTAAATTTATAATACTAGAAATACCAATTTTGACTAAAAACACAACATTCGGGCAAGTATACCCTATTCGAGTGTAATATAGGATTAGGTAAGTCTAGGTCGTTCTATGGGAATTAAAGTTTTCACAGTTTGTAATTAAGGTGCTAAGGTTAAAATGATTGTTACAGATCAAATTAACCAAATCATGCATATATCAGATAAAAGGATGATTCAATCAAATGATTAAAGTATGTTTGTTTAGGCAATGATCACTAAGACAATGAAGTGTTTAGGATAGTGTTTACTAGTTAAGAAAATAAAGAATCACAAGTTACAAATCCTTTCGGCCTTTAAATATAACGAGTGATTATATCGATTAATAACGACAAATCCTTTCGGCCTTTATAAGTTATTATAACTAATATATTAAGTGGAATGATAGAACACATATATAAAAGAACCCTTTCGGCCTATATTCATCATAAAATATGTTTTACCAATTCAATAAACACATATCCAAACTCTACATATCAAAGATCACATTATGCCTAAACAAACACAAGATGACTACTCCATGATCAAAGAAGTAACAAAATACATAACAATGATAAACGCATAATATTTCAATCATAAATATAAATAAAGAATGCTACCAACAATTGTAACGAAAAGTGTATGAGAACAAAATATCGAATAACCAAATATTTGACTCAACAACAAATACCAACATCAACCAATGATTCCAATATCAAGCCTACACCCTATACTTTTGTAACCAACCGAAATATATCACCAATCTCCTGGGAATTCAGCGACAACAACAATGGTAGATGGAAAAGGGGTGTTTGGCAATGGGTTTTATATTGAGTACTTAAAGAATTATGGTTGATTCTCCAAGTATATGGGTTGTTAGGTTCTGGAAACGGATGGATAAGGTATGAGGATGGTGGTGAATCTCTGCAAAACGTGGTTGAGTGTGGTGGTGGTGATGGTGGTTTAAAGGGGTGTTTGGATCCTTGGTTTGTCAAGCCAAAGTCACCAAAAACACACATTCTAAGTGTTCTAAACGAATGGGATTTTTTTGTATGAGAGTGTGTGGAATGAGTGAGCCAAGGAGGGTATTTATAGGCTCCTTAGGGGCCAAAAACCGCCTCAAACCACCATCACCACCACCACTCTCAACCACGTTTTCTAGAGATTCACCACCATCCTCATACCTCATCCATCCGTTTCTAGAACCTAACAACCTATATACTTGGAGAATTAACCATAATTCTTCAAGTACTCAATATAAAACCTATTGCCAAACACTCCTTTTTCGTCTACCATTGTTGTTGTCGCTGAATTCCCAGGAGATTGATGATATATTCCGATTGGTTATAGAAGTATAGGGTGTAGGCTTGATATTGGAATCATTGGTTGATGTTGGTATTGGTTGTTGAGTCGAATATTTGGTTACTCGAACTTTTGTTCTCATACACTTTCGTTTACGAATCGTTGGTACATTCTTATTTATATTTATGATGAAATATTATGAGTTTATCATTTATAATATGGTTGTTATAAATATGAACATGGAGTAGTTGTATTATGTTTGTTTGGGCATAATGTGATCTTTAATATGTAGCATTTGGATATGTGTTTATTGAATTGGTAAAACATATTTTATACAAGAATATAGGCCGAAAGGGTTCTTTTATATATGTGTTCTATCATTCCACTTAATATATTAGTTATAATAACTTATAAAGGCCGAAAGGATTTGTTGTTATTAATCGATATAATCACTCGTTATATTTAAAGGCCGAAAGGATTTGTAACTTGTGATTCTTTATTGTCTTAACTCGTAAACACTATCCTAAACACTTCAATGTCTTAGTGATCATTGCCTAAACAAACATACTTTAATCATTTGCTTGAATCATCCTTTTATCCGATATATGCACGATTTGGTTAATTTGATCTATGACAATCATTTTAACCTTAGAACCTTAATTACAAACTGTGAAAACTTCAATTCCCGTAGAACGACCTAGACTTACCTAATCCTATATTACACTTTAATAGGGTATACTTGCCCGAATGTTGCGTTTTAGTCAAAATCGGTATTTCTAGTATTATAAATTTAAAGCTTGTAAAAAACACACATCAAGTTTTTGGCGCCGTTGCCAGGGAATTGTTTAAGTTGTTATAGTTTGTTGCTTATTTCTGGTGCTATTTTGTTTCACAAAAAATTTTCAAACTTGCCGTACCGTTTTCTTGCAAACGGAACCCAAAAATTGTTTTTTCTTCAAGAAGTACGCCGTACATCCTATTTGTGCGCCGGTTTTCATGAAAACCCAGGAAGTACGCCGTACTTTACCTAAGTACGCCGCACTTTCTATAAATTTTCATAAACAAAATCTTTTTTCAAAAACCAAAATCAAAACCCCCAATATGCTAGTCTTAGGTTCTATAATCATTTGAAATTGTATTTTATCTAATTATGCCTTGTGTATTTCTAATTATCTAGTTTATCATAATATTCGGAAAAAAACATAAAATTTCCAGAAAAATCGGCGCACTTTTCCTAAAGTACTCCACACTCTATCTATCTGAATTTTTTTTTTATCTATTTATCCTTATTTTCTATATATATATAATAAAAACTAAAATATATCTAATATATATATAAATCTATAAAAAATATATGAAAATAATTTATTTTATTTTGAATATTATCCTATTAGCCTTAATTATATATATAAAATGTCTTTTTGCAAAATGTTTAACGTATGTATAAATCCCCTATCTTTTGAAAAACAACTAGTAAGTCTAATATATAAATTAAATAAACATTAAAAAAAAGGTTGTGTAAATTTAAAATTATCCAAAAAGAATCCATTCAGATCGAATCACACAAATCTTCCACCGAACATCCTATCGTTAATGAATTTGTCATCATAAATATACCTGAAGAGGATGTCGAACCCCAACAAAATTTACCGCTCCAAGAAATAATAATCCTTGATCCTGATGATCAACCTATGTGGGAAAATGCTAAAATTGTAGCACCGACTCCTAATTCTGCCATTGTTTAACCCAATGTTGATGAAAACTTTGTTATCAACATTACCCACTTGAAAATGATTTGGGAAAATAAATTTGATGGTTATCTGCGGGCCGATCCGCATGACCACATCCGTGAATTTCTCGCAATCTGTGACATGTTCAAATACGATGAAATGCAGAGTGAAGCTGTTAAGCTTTTGATATTTCCCTTTTCCTTGTACGATAAAGCTAAAACCTGGTTTAACGAACTTAATGAAGAGTCTATAACATCGTGGGAACAAATGAGAAGAGCTTTTATAAACATATTCTTTCCACCTTCGTTATTTAACCATCTTTTACTTGAAATCAGAAATTTCTCTCAACTCGTATGTGAAAGTCTAACCGACGCTTGGTTACATGCTTCGAAAATGCCATGGTCATGGTCTGACCAAAGGAACTGTTATTCAAATATTCTATCATGGTCTAGACGAACCCACTCAAGGAATCCTGGACATAACTGCTGGAGGAATCTTCCTTTACAAAAATCCAAATCAAGCTTTTCAATTTCTTCATGACAAAGTCCTTTTCGAACATGATTGGCCCATTAAATCTAAAAACGAACATCATCAAAAATTTGTTGCTTTTGCTGATAGAAGTAATAGTAATAAGGATATTTATCAGTCAAGGAAAAAATTAAAGGCTATGGATTCTCAAATTATAAGCTTAAATAAAGAATTGCAAGATATACGTAACAAATACAATGAGCTTAAAGAAGGAAACGCTTCTAAAAACTACCTGAACGATGACACGCCGATGTGTGAACGTCATGAAGCAAATTACATTCAATCTGAAGGTAATAAAAACCAAAATTCTCATAATTCGTTTTCTCACCAATCCCATCATGATCGTAATGATTCTGAGAAATCGCTCACAGAATTAAACAATGATGTGAGAAATGATCTCGAAGATTTCAAAAGATGTCTCCGTAGCATGAGAACTGTTAATTGGAAACTATATGACAGCGACGATCGTAAAACTACCGGTGTTTTACCCAATAAAAAGTTTAAAACCGTCAACCATGAGCCTCAAGCTAAAACAGATCTTGAAAAATCAATCACTAAATTCTCGGATGGTCAAAGAGTTTCAAATATGTTTGTCAAAAAATGTTAATGATATGATTTTAAAAATAAAGCAAAATGAAAAGAATTTCTAAATTAAAATTAACATGATGGAAAGAAAAATGGATGAGTGGTCGAAATCTCAAAACATATCTTTAGAACAAACTGATATGACTGAACCACCTCCTCCTCAAGCTCATACCGAGCATGTGAATTCCGTATTCATCGGGAGTGGAAAGTCCGATGATCATCCGAAAATTCAAAAAGATCCACCACCTTCTATCATCGTTAACAATAAAATCAAAAAAGACCGCCCAATTAAGACATCGAAAGTAAACTATCACATTGTAAAAACAAATGAATATCTATTCCGTGAGTATATACCAAAGACCCCATACCCTCAACGTTTAAATGTGGCTCATTCCCACTTAAACCGTATCATTAAGGAATCTTAAATCAAGTTAAGTATATTAATAATAATAATAGTAGTAATAGTAAATAATAATAATAAACCTATAAAAAAAACTAAGACTAAATATATATATAACAAAAAAATTTGCAGTTTGATAAGTTTGATGTGCATGGGCCCGTGTATTTCTTACTCGATTTCTGCATCCAAAAAGAAATTTATCGAACTTTGTGGGTGTGTTCGCTGGAAACCCTCATGAGACTATAACTCGTCCACTCGAGAAACCGAGATGTTTTAAGGCTTGTTGCATACGCTAAATGCAACCGTGGTGCCTACAAAAGTGCGCTTTTGTATTTAATGTTTTTGTAGTTGTGTTTATTATGCAGATTAAACAAAACAGGTGGAGCTTGGATTGGTGGTTGGCATTTTACACTTGGAGACTTATATAATTGGAGTATTATATTACATGTGGTAGAATACACATGCTTGGCGTTCCATTTCGCGCCATATCCTTCATAATTCAACCAAGAACTTAAGAACCCCGGGAAGTACCGTTTTCCCTTAATTTTCCCTATTTTCTATATTTATCAGTTCTCACATTGAGGGCAATGTTCAACTTAAGTGTGGAGGGGTAGCAAATAGGAAAAATTAATCATGTCCCTCCATGTTTGCCCTGCAGAAATTTTCAAACTTTCAACTGATATTTTCTAGAAAATTAAAAAAATTAATATATACTTTCCTTTCAAAATTAAAAATGAATACTCTTAGTAAGGCAAATCCACCCGGATTGACACTATAACTAGCACAAAAACTGTCCACTAAAATTGTGAGAAATTTAGCCTTAAAGAATTCGGGTATCCACCTTTGATACCCAAGATAATTTTTGCCTTTAGCTTGTTCGAGTTAGGGTTGAATGCAGTCATATGTGTCTATTCCGTCGTTACGGATGTGTACGTATGGTCTTTGTCGCCTTTTCTGGAACATTGGTATTGGTATAAAGTTATATGAGTGGGCCGGTAATTTAGTAGCTCCAGAACTTGTGCTTGATCATCATTTACTAGACCGCAGTGAGGTTAATTTATAGACAAAGTCGTATGATAAGAGGTGAAATAAATCCTTATGCAATCATGTATCTACAACACTCGCTTTTAGTGTTGAGATCCCCAAAGTATCCCAAGAGCAAGGAAAATATGCTCAATGAAGAAGAAGTTTTGTGCCAGCCTTAGTTATCGCAGTATCTGGAATGAAAAGAAAAAAAATTATAAAAAAAAAGAAAAAAAGAGAGAAAAGAAAAATAAATAATAAATGTTCAAAGTATAAGGCAAAGTTCTGGCACATGGAATCAAGTATCTGCTATTCACCCTCATCGTTATCACGTTTTGCCTCTTTGAGATTTTTGTCTAGGTGCTCACGCCGCAACGGGCATGTTTATGTGTCTAGTACAAGCATATGGTAGCGACCTAGATTATGTCTGTGCAATTGAGTGACTTCACAAATATAAAACCCTATCTGAGTGACTCGTGTGAATTCAAAAACAAACACTTTCCCTATGTGAGGTGCTCTGTTATATGTCTATGCCTGAAAAGTTATAAAACTGGTAAACACTTGTTAATGCTAAAATGATTTTTTCTCAACAAGTTATAAATCCTTTCGGCCTTTAAATATAACTAGTGATTATATTGATTAATAACAACAAATCCTTTCGGCCTTTATAAGTTATTATAACCAATATATTAGATGGATTGATAGAACACATGTATAAAGAAACCTTTCGGCCTATTTTCTTATATAAAATATGTTTTACCAATTCAATAAACTCATATCCAAACACTCCATATCCAAGATCGCATATCACCCAAACAAACATAAGATTACTACTCCATAATCAAAGAAGTAATAAAACACATTATGAAATCAAATAATTCAATAATAATCATATTCAAAGGATAAACAATATTATACCAAACTCCAAGAGAAAATGATAGTGATTTCACAAGAATTTCTCAAGAACACTTTATTATATTCAAAGCAAAACCAGAAACTATGAACAATTCTGTCATAATCGCTTATAGATTCGAATTACACTTTAATTATACTTCCTTGGATGGATCAAAATCTAGAAATGTTGATAAACTATAAGCAAATTCAACCAAATTCTCTAAGAACACTTCTAACTTTGATTCTACTAGTTGGGAGGATTGTAGATGATTTTATGTTATTGGAAATGGATGAATGAGGTTTGAGAATGGTGGTTGGTTTCTAGAAATTAATAGTGGAGAGTGATGGTGATTGATGGTGGTGATGGTGGTTTAAAGGGGTGTTTGGTTCCTTGGTTTGTCAAGCCAAGATCACAAAAAACACCCATTCTAAGTGTTCTAAACGAAGGGGATTTATTTGTATGAGAGTGTATAACAACCCACAATTTTCATAAATGTAAATATCCATCTATTAAGTTAGATGATGTACAATCTATCAGTTATATACGAACTCACCTTTACTAATAAAATTAAAGGTTAAACTTTTTCACTCCCCAGCAACGACGCCAAAAACTTGATGTGCTGTCGTGTAGGGTCAATTTATTGATTACCAAGTTTTAAATTTATATTTAGCCGACTTATCCTAAAACAACACTTAAACGGGCAGTGTACTCGATCGGGTGGAGTTTCGTGGTAAGTAGGGTGTCGAACACTAAGAGCGAGGTCATTAACCTTATATTCTATCAATATTT
>BQNB010116941.1:0-21265 GCA_026074375.1 Tanacetum coccineum
GGATAATATGCTCCTTCATTCGGTTTCCGCCTTAATCCATACATAGGTCATGCACGAACTAAATCAAACTCTTCTCATTTCTATCAATGATAGAAATGTTTGGCTTAAAATTAATGAAGATCATACTAGAACTATTGTTGAGGGGTCTCCATATAAAGATGATACTGGTAGTCATCATGTAAATGATGATCATGCCAATCTTGTTGTAGATGAAGTTGAATCTGACGTCGGTGAGTTCGAGCCGAACTCCCCTCCTGCCGTCATAGCAATGGCCGAGGACGCATCGAAATTCGATATTCCTGGTGGTGACGGCTACCAAATTCCCAATGTAAACTTGTTGTGTTCCCCAATGGACTTGCATTCCCAATATGGTGGTTCTACTACGAATCAATCTCCTAGGCACGCTAAGCCTGCAAAGGGCGGCGCTAATGTTCCTGGACCTATCTCTGATGTTGGGCCGACCCAAGTGGAGAATAATGAGCAGTCCAAAAATAAACATAATATTTGCTCATATGACCCGTTAGAAAAAGTCAACCCAACTGATAATTTGGGGAAAGATTATCATTCAGAACCACTGGTGAAGAATTCCATAGATCATTAGAAAAAAGAAAATCTAATCAATCATCACACAGCTGTGAATCACTACCAATTCGAGTTGGAGGTCGTCTTAGTTTTCACAAGCTTAAATCGAAAGTAAATATGAAAGGAGCGTCAAAGAAAAAGATAAAATTGAGCAAAAGTAAAATCTCCTTCACCTGCAAGAAAGATGGGTCTAATACGACGAGGAGTAATGAGATTAACAGTGGAATGTTATCAGGAGATGCAAGGGACCAATGGATAAAATATGCTCTTGGTATAGGATTAAAACCTGTTGATCAAGATAAAGAGATTTCGAAGAGGCGGGTACCCTCATCTTAAGAGTTATGCTCTTTATTGGTGTCTTGTTGTTGTTAATGAAGATCATGTCAGTTAACATTTTGTAGTTTGGGGGTGAAAACAAGCGTGGTCAGAACAAACGCACTTGGCTTAGTAATGTTTTTTGCAAAGAAAATTTGGATGTTGTTGGGATTCAAGAATCAAAGACGGAAACTATCACCCCTGATTTCGTTCAAAATATTTAGGGATAATTGCTTGAAAATGTATCATACTTGACACTTTTTGTTATTGTGTGTATTAAACTTTTTTCTTTCTTATTGTGTGTATTGAACTTTTAAATTTTGACTTTTGTGTGTATTTTGTCACTATTCTGGCTATGTAAAATGACCATGTTACCCTTTGAATTTTGAAAAAAGTAAGGGTAAAATGTTCAAAAATACATACAAAGGTCGAAATCTAAAAGTTCAATACACACAATAAAAAAAAATAAAGTTCAATACACACAATAACAAAAAGTGGCAAGTATGATGCATTTTCAAGCAATTAACCCAAATATTTAGGGTAGAGAGGTGGAATATATTTATGGTCCTTCGGTAGGTGCGTCTGGTGGTACCCTCACAGTATGGAAATCAAACTCGTTTTCTAAAGATGGAATAATATCAGGTAGAAATTTTTGTGGTGTATATGGTAAGTGGACAAGGATTGATGAGTGTTTAAATATTGTTAACGTGTATGAGCCTCAACCTAGCGCTCAAAAAGATGCATTGTGGGCTAAGCTCTTATACATCATGAGTTGTAGAGACGGCATATGGATCATTCTAGGGGACTTCAATGTTGTGAGGTTTATAACGGATCGTGTTGGGTCTGTTTTTGATGTGAAAGAAGCGTCTGCGTTCAACGATTTCATTGCAAGGGTTGGTTTAATATATGTGGGTCTAAAATGAGCAAGTTAGACAATTTTCTTGTTTCGCCATGTTTTTTCTCTTATTGGCAGAACGCAAATGCCACGGCCTTAGATCGTATTATATCGGATCACAACCCGATAATTTTAAATGTGGGAATTGCAGACTTTAGCCCAAAACCTTTTAAGATCTTTAACCACTTGATTGGCTTTTTTTTTTTTTTTTTTTTTTTTTTTTTTTTTTTTTTATTTTTTGTTTTTTTTGTGTTTTTTTTTTTTATTTTTTTTTTTTTTTTTTTTTTTTTTTTTTTTTTTTATTTTTTATTTTATGTTTTTTTTTTTAGTTTTTTTTTTTTTTTTTTTTTTTTTTTTTTTCTTCTTATTGGCAAACGCAAATGCCAAACGAGCCTTAGATCGTATTTATATCGATCCACAAACACCGATAATTTTAAAATGTGGGAATTGCCAAGACTTTATAACCCAAAACAAAAACCTATTTAAGATCTTTAACCACTTTATTGGCTTAGTTGATTTTTGATATGGTTGTTAAGAATTCGTGGCTTACCGGTGAATATAAGGGAGTATCAGATATTGTGTTGAAGAATAAGATAAAAACTTTAAGGGATAACATAAAAAATTAGAGTGTGACTTTTATTGAAAACCAGAAGCGTAACAAAGAAGAAATCATTTGTCGTTTGAGAAATGGGGATTCGAAGATTGAATTGGGGTCTTTAAACAACGATGATATATCTAGAAGGGAAGAAGACATAATGGAGATCCAACGGCTTGAGCAGATTGAAAGAGATGGCCTGAAGCAAAAGTCTAGAGTTAAATGGGCAATTGAAGGTGATGAGAATACTCACTTTTTTCATAATTATGTAAAGAAAAAGTAACATCAGTAGGTTATCATGGAATGGTTCATGGGTAACAGACCCGCATTCGATCAAAAGTATTATCTTGGATCATTTTAAGAATCGTTTTAGGAGTCATGTCACGATAGACCTATGTTTCGCAACCGACTTTTCAAAAAACTTTAGGAGACAGACGCTAGTTTTTTAGAGTCTAATGTTACGATGGAGCAGATCAAAGTGGTTGTTTGGAGTTGTTCGGGTTCAAAGGCGCTGGGACCTGATGGGTTAAACTTCAAATTCTTAAAAAGTTATTGGGATATTCTTCAACATGATTTCTTCAGTTGCGTTAGTCACTTTTTGCCGACTGGTAGGCTTGGAAAAGGGTGTAACGCTTCCTTTATAACGCTTGTCCCTAAATGTAACGACCATAGTGATATTTCTGACTTCAGGCCAATTAGTCCAATTGGGTGCATTTACAAGGTGTTAATACAAATAATGTCTAAAAATGTTATTTATATTTTTCGACCTCTCAACGTTTTGATAATAACAAAATGTAAAAACGTTTACAATAAAAATAAACGTTTACAAATTATTAAATGTAAAATTCTATTTTTAAGATTAGTGATCACTTAAGGTATGGACAAACAAAATAATTAAGCATGATTAGTGATCAAGAAAATATTTTTCTCTTAATCCTTACTTTAAATTCTACAAAAGTATTTTCTCAAAAATACATTTACAAAACATTTTGTAATTAAAAGAAAAGTTTTTTTAAAAACTTAAAATTTAAAATTCAAAATTTCCCTCTAAAATAGAAGGTTCCATAACAGATACAACATTCACCACAAAAAGACAAAAACAGGAGCGGAGTCTAGTGGCAACCCCCTTATAGGCTTGGCAGTCCCCTTATAGATATGGGACTGCCGGGACCGCCACCAGATGACCATTGGGATTTCATGTCTATAAATACTGCTCCGCTCCCAGCAGAAAAACATTCCTCTTTGCATGAAATTTTTCAGCCTCTTCTTTCTCTCTCTAAAACTTCTTTCTCTCACTAAAACTCTTGATCACTAACATACTTAGATCTTGTTTCAAGTGATCTAATCTCTTCTTCTCATCTCTTCCCTCTTATTCAAGTGCAAGAGAAGAACACTCGTATTCGTGAAGAAACAAAGTGTTAATTAGTGATCTCCTCTCTTTTCTTCTAAGTATCAAACCTCTATTGTATTTATCTTGTGTATTTGTGTGATTCGGATATTGTGTAGATCCGATAGTGTAGATCTTGTGAGTGTGTATATCTTGTGAAGTGGTAGATTGGTTCTAGCTAAGATTAGGACTCGGCATTTAGCTTAGTGTCTAGCTTAGTGTCGAACAATAACGTAAGCGACGGTAAACTATTTTTCCCGCCTAAAAGATCTTTTGACATAGTGAGAATCTCGAGTCGGATACTCGGGAGGTAGTAGGGCGAAGAGGTGCATTCTTAGCCAACCACTATAACATCTTGGTTGTCTTGGTTTGGGTTGTTTTCTTCTCCATATCTCTTTTCATTAGAAATTATTGTTGATAATTAGTTTTAGTTTAGATATGTTGTTCTGCTTGTTCATATTGTGATTTGGTTAAACATATAAGCGATCTAAACAATTTTTGAAAGTAACTATTAAAACGGTAAAACATCACGTGTAAACTATTCAACCCCCCCCTTTCTAGTTTTCCATTAGTGATAACAATAGCATAGCAACTTATGATTAAATGGAGCTGTAAGTACAAGTGTTTTGTTAATATCAATATAAAATTTTACTCTATAGGCTTTAAGAGATGAATGTAATTAAAGAACCAACTATTTTTCTAGTTACATAAAACAATATTGATCGAATGAGGTGTTTTTTTGTTATGTCATGGTGTTGACTTAATAAGGTGTAACTTTAGTCGCTTCACTGACATGTGTCTTAAGCGTGTATTATACTCTCATTACAACCAGCCAAATGGTTTTATATTTTGTGTATCTTTTGTATCGAATATTTGGTCTATTTTAGCTCACTCCGTAAAACCTCCATGAAAATGACACAACTCGGTTATTATGGATTTAAAGCTATGGTAAGTGGCCTCGATGAATTGCGATTATCATTTTGAAATTTAGGATCTCACATATGGATCCCAAACCCTTATTAATTAGTAAGTGATGCGGAATTTTGCAAAACACACAAAATTTCTTACAATTCCACTATGCAGTTGGACCTAACCTTGTAGAGAATTATATGGTAAATCAATGGATGATACGTTCTTATAGGGAATAGTGGATAGATAGGCTTCGAAGAGTATGTCGATTATGGTCTAAAGGATTGAGGGAGGAGTATTTTTGTGCTTTTGTATTTAATGAGAAGAAAAGAAAATTAGATAATGTGAGAAGAGTGAACTTTGACTAACTTAAACGACTTCAATAAGAGATAAAACAACCACTACACTAAGAAATGAATAAATGAAAAACTTAAGGAGAACAAAAAGTGATAACTAGATTCACGCCCCTAAATATGTGTGTATTTAATTTTGAAGAATAAATAATGAACGATCTATGATGAATATTCAATGGCTTGGGTTAAGCATTCACATCCCCTCAGCCTTTATTCCTATGCCAATGTCTATGGAGTTGCTCAATCGACATAACATAAGCATAAAACATAATGACTACCAATAACATACACAATCGACCTATTTGGGTCTTAGGTATGTTGCCAAGTATCACTAAGTTACCTAGAGGTTGCTTTTTTGAACAACAACACACGCTTACGTTGTAAATCGCTTAAGTAACTTACTAGCTTAGTTGCTAAGTCACGTTTTTTAAGCCATTATGATTGCGAAATGACCAAGAAGAAACCAATTCCATGTTAAGATTGCCTAATTCTTGTAATACAAGTTTATTACAATTATTTAACGATTCTGTGGGATGAAAAGAACACATGGATTCCTTCGAGCTCACAAAAAATGCAATAATATTAATAATCATACCATGATTCATCATTATAAACATACACACATATCTAGGGGTTGTTACATCTAAGCAAACACAAAATAGATTTAGCCTAACATAGCATAAATCAAACCATAAGACATAATAATCATGTGATTGGGATTCATCATGTTAAGGGAATTGATAAGACAAACCCGTAATCATATGATGTTATAGGATGGGATTACACCATGAAAAACAAGAGAAAACAACCTCCAAAGTAACCAAAATCGATTTTAGGGTTTTAAGCTTACAGAAAATGATGTTATAAGTTGTATTTATAGGCAAATCCCTAACTCAGACACTTCCGACGCCGTCTGGAAAAATCCTGACGCTGTCGCGTCATCATATTTCGCAAAGTTGTAGATCTCGCTGTGATCGCGTGGGCTGTTGAATCGTCAGAATCCGAGTTCGTATGAAGGAGTTAAGATCAAAACAATATCTGATACTTCGCGCGCAAGTGGAATAGTCTTCTTTATCTTGTGACGCCGAATCTTTTAGGGTTTCTTTAGGTCGACTACATTCTGACGCCCTCGTCAAATTTGTGACGTCGTCGCTGAAACTCACAACGCCGTCTCCACACTCTGTATGCACAACTTCTTCAAGGATTTGGTGTAGGTCCGTAGTCTTGTCCGTTTCTTCTCCAAATGAGCCTAAGTCACGTGTATTTCATCCAAATGTCATCCAAGTGCTAAAAACCTAAAAAAACAATTAAGCGCATAATCTGAGCATAACAAACGATTAAGCACATAATCTGGAAATATTTGCATGATTTAAAGGGTAAATAACCCTGAAATAGTGTATAAAATGACACCTCATCAAATACCCCTACACTTGGGATTTACTTGTTCTCAAGCAAATAGGCTTTTCTACCTAGACAATAGCAATATTGGGGTCATTTAACCTAATCTCTAAAAGCATTTTACGACACAACCTTCTAGACCTCATAATTAAAGGCACAGAAAGTACATACTAGCACCTCACATAAGTGTTTGGGATTCTCTTTTTCACTTGGGTGTATGATATATTATAACAACTATGGGAAACGGAAAATAAACACTCATTACCTGTCATAGCATATAAATTATCATAGGCTTGGTAAAGGATCGAACCTCCATCACTTGGCCCAAGTATTAATCATTATTATCAAAGAGTTCTTTTAAAGGGTTGTGGGGTGTAGGTGTAAGATAACATTAACGAAAACGGAAATGGATGGGATACATTTGGGGAGTGACTTTTGGGTGAATTTAGAGTGGAAGGGTTAGCTAATTATTTATAAGAATACATGTTGGTTGAGTTGTTAAGCCAAAGACTCGGACAAGATATACAAACTCTACAAAACTCTACATCAATCTCTTTATTTTTCTTTTCTTGACTCTATGATAAACATAACATAAGCAAATGTATTTTTTTCACTATTTTTTATATACATTTTTTTCGTACACTTTTGCCCTGCCATTGCTTAAACATATAATACATCATGGGGGTTTATAGATACACCCCTACACTTGAACTTTTACATACTCGATATTTACAATCTAACTAATGACCCGATTTGAGGTGGATCAACATAACATGGAGCTTATTGAGCTCTATTGGGGGTAATAAATTACTTCTTCCCTAATTCTTCATAAGATGAATACTACCATGAATCCCAATCATCCCAAAACAGTATTTACAAGGATAAGGACTTAGCAACCGTGTACTCAATAATTAACTTTGGGTTAAAACAATAATGTACTAAAAGCGAGTACATACAAGGTAGGCTAAGGTAATTTGGGTGTGATAATTGGTTCAAGGGTGACAATGCTCTTCATTAATAGTCCGGCTTAACCAGAAAATTACGAGAACCATGAAAAAGATAGGCTCAAGAGGGTTGTACTAGGGGTATCCTACACTAAAAATGAGTGCATGGCAAGGGTGTGGGATAGTTATAAAGTCGATGTGACCATAATAACAGTTACATGTTTAAAACATGGATTAATCCTAGTGCCTCCTTTCTAGCAAATCTTAATACTTACTATGCGGTCTCAGGATGCATCATAAAAACAAGTTCTAGAATTTAATATACTACCAGTACACTCATATAATTTAATACTGATACCAATGCTCCAGAAAAGGCGACAAAGACCATACGTACACATCCATAATGATAAAATAGACACGTATGACAGCATTCGAACCTTAACTCGAGAAAGCTAAAGGTATAAACTATCTTGGGTAACAAAAATGGATACCCGAATTCCTAAAGATCTAAAGGCGAACCTCAGATTTTTAGGGTGGAATTTTTAAGGGTTTTTGTGTTAGTCATTGATATGTGTGAAAACACATATCCATTTTATATCAAAATAAACCCAATAAAGACCAAAAACATAATAAAAATGGCAAAGATATGCTTGTTTTTGTGTTTTGTATGTGCAGGTATGGATAAAACAAAAATCACAAGAAAACAGGTCAAAACCGGGCAAACACGAACACAAGAACGGAAGAGCACGCAAAAAGCCAGGAGGAAGCTATCAAAGTCAAAAAGTCAACTTGGTCAACCAAAGTCAACATCACAAGAGGACAAAACTTCAAACATTTCCAATTCAGTCCCTCATAAAATCCAAATTACAAAAGTGGTCCCTAATCCCTAAATGTTAACACCCGTTAACATTTATAAAACAAAAGTTAACATTTGTTAAAATCCAAACCCAAAACCTGTTACCCTTTACCCATAAGCCCAAACTCCCTATAACCCGGCCCAAGTCCTGTTATAAGTCAAAAGGTTAACTCTGGGTCAACACAAATCAAACGCACCCTTATAGTTAAAAATAAAGCGGGAAAAACGGTTTTACTGTTCACCCGTCTCTTTCCTTTAACCACAGGTAAAAACCATGGGGCAAATCCCAATTGAAGGACAAAAAGGACAATTCAGGTGTTAAAGTACACCTTGGCAGCAATAAACGTCATTCACATGCCCTCATTGGCTAAGACCCATGTGAAGAATGACACGTTGGATTGAAAGAAACACAAGGAATGATGGGATTTGTACTCATTCTACTCTCAAAAGAAGCACAAGCTGTCTCAATCACGGATTGCCAAGCTGGCAATCCGTAAAGTGAGTCTTAAAGTGATCTAACTGGTTTGAAAAGTGAGTACTCAATGATTAGAGGAATCAAGGGCCAATGATTGAAGGAAGATCTAACAAACATTGGGGCCTAGAAGCTTCCCTGATGGCTATAAATACGAGATCCTCACCCACACACACATATTTTTTTTTCCTTTGTAATTTTAGCTTAGTAAATTTAGCTTAATGTAATTTTCATTTAAATTTCTTGTAATCTCCTTTTAAATATTGTAATCAAGTTTTTAGTTAATGAAATTGAGTTTTTACTTTAAAATAATCTGTCATAAGCTCTTGTTTTTACTCAAAAGTTCTTAATCTTCATCAAATGATAAGCTACTGTTACATAAGCTCTTATAAGCTCATAATAGCTCTCACAAGTCTATAAGCTTGTGATTGAGTTACATTGTTCATTTAATCAACTGAAGCATCTAAAATCAGCTTAATATTTAGAATATTTGACTTATAAGCTAATGGAAGGGAAGCTAGCAAGGGATGAGCTTCTATGGACTTTTACTAGCTTATCCATAAGGATAAGCTAGAGCTAGTAGATAAGCTCATTTGAGCGTTTGTGCCTTTGTTTTGCTAAGGCAATTTGTAAGTTTTCATTTAATTTCCTTGTCTTAAAATTTCTTAGTTAGATCTACTTATTTGCTTATTGCTTACTTATTCTGCTTTCTAGTTAGCTTAATTGTGATTGTTTCAATTTAAATGTGATATTTGTTCATCTATTTTTAGCATTAGGTATCTTAAATCTTAGTATGTCATAAACTGTTCTTATATTCTAAAAAAACCAAAAATATTAGAGCATTGGTAGATTATATTCTAGCTTAGCTAGTTGTTTAATTAAGCTATTGGTTTGCTATAAGCTGTTTATCATCTGGTTATTAAGTTTTAGTCATTAGATTTAGGTTTAGCTTGTTAAAATGAAATATGTCATAATTTTAAGGGGTGTTTGGATTAGTACTGTTTGACCTCAAATAGTCAAAGGAATTTGATATAAGATTTTAATCTAGTTTTGATTCAGTTTAAAATGAATAGTGTTAGGTTATTTTCTCAAGTTTAGGTTTTAAAATATATCGACAGGTTCTTCAATGAAATTCAATTTGTCGTCAACTTGGATTTCATCTAACGGTATAGCAAGCGGTTCATCAGCCATGCATTTCTTCAATTTCGAGACGTGAAATGTATATGAACTCTACTCAACTTCTCTGGAAGTTCTAGATGATAGGCAATGGTTCCTACTTTGGCAATGATCTTAAAAGGTCTAATGTAATGAGGGTTCAGCTTTCCCCATTTGCCAAAACGTATCACTCCTTTCCAAAGAGACACTTTCAGCATGACCTTATCTCCTACTTGAAACTCAAGAGGTTTTCGTCTTACATCGGCATAGATCTTTTGACGATCACGGGCGGCTTGGATATGGCTCTTGATTTGAACTATTCTCTCGGTTGTCTCGTGGATGATCTCTGGGCCAGTAAGCTGACTGTCTCCAACTTCAGCCCAGCAGATGGGTGATCGACACTTGCGCCCATACAACGCCTCAAATGAAGCAGCCTTAATGCTGGTATGGTAACTGTTGTTATACGAAAATTCTACCAACGGTAAGTGTTTATCCCAACCTTTTCTAAAGTCTAGTACACAGGCACGTATAATATCCTCTAACGTTTGAATGGTTCTCTCACTCTGACCATCGGTCTTTGGATGGTAGGCTGTACTCATATCCAATCGAGTACCTAATGCTTTATGTAGAGACTTCCAAAAATGCAAAGTAAATTTTCCATCGCGATCAAAGATGATCGAAAGCCGTACTCTATGCTTTGAAACTACTTCCTTCAAGTATTGTCTTGTCAATTTTCCAACGTGTCATCTTCTCTCATAGGCAAGAAATGAGCAGATTTAGTGAGACGATCAACGATTACCCAAATCGTGTCTTGCCCAGCCGCTGTCCTTGGCAGTTTAGTCACAAAGTCCATTGTTATGTTCTCCTATTTCCATTGTGGGATCTCTGGTTGAACCAACAAACCAGATGGTTTCTGACATTCTATCTTAACCTTTGCACATGTTAAACACTTGCAGACATAAGTGGCAATTTCTGCTTTTATGTTGGGCCACCAATATAACTTCTTCAAGTCTTGATACATCATATCCGATCTAGGGTGGATGGAATACTTCGACTTATGCGACTCATGCATAATCAAGGCCCTCAAATAACCAAGACACGGAATCCAACTTCGGTTGTTTAAGCATAATGTTCTGTTAGCGCAAGGTTCTAACTTGTTAATCATGCCAAATAAATCTTCATTAATGAAGTTCTCTTCATTTCTGGCTTCCGATTGAGCACTCAAAATCTGTTTAGGAAGGTTTAACCCTATAGTCATAACTAAGGCTCGAACTCGTAGCGGCTTGCTTCTTTCCTTTCGACTTAGGGCATCAGCCACCACGTTCGCCTTTCCTGGATGATATCGAATCTCACAGTCGTAGTCACTCAACAATTCTAACCAACGTCTTTGCCTCATATTCAGCTCCTTCTGGTCGAGTATGTGTTACAAACTCTTATGATCAGGGAACACAACGCACTTGATACCGTACAGATAATGTCTCTACATTTTTAGGGCAAACACTACTGCACCAAGCTCTAGGTCGTGTGTGGTATAGTTCTTCTCATGAACCTTGAGTTGGCGGGATGCGTAAGCTATGACCTTCTCTCTTTGCATCAAAATGGCGCCCAACCCTTTATGCGAAGCATCACAATATACCACGAAGTTCTCACTTCCCTTTGATAAAGCCAAAATCGGTGCACTACACAACTTTTGCTTCAACAACTGGAATGCAGCTTCTGCTTTTTCTCCACATTCAAACTTTACGCTCTTCTGAGTCAGTTTTATCATAGGTCTAGCGATTTTTGAAAAGCCTTCGATAAATCGTCAGTAGTAACCGGCCAAACCTAGAAATTGACGAATCTTGGTGGGTGTCTTGGGTGACGCCCAATCCTTGATTGCCTTAATCTTCGCGGGATCAACGTGAATGCCTTCACTATCTATCACGTGACCAAGAAATTGTACCTTCGATAGCCAAAATTCACACTTTGAAAACTTGGCGTATAATTCTTCCTTTTTCAATAAATTCAAGATCAACTTAAGATGTCCTTCATGCTCCTTTCTGCTTTTGGATTAGATCAAAATATCATCGATGAATACAATCACGAATCTATCCAGATATGGTTAGCACACCCTATTAATCAAGTCCATGAAAACTGCTGGTGCGTTAGTCAAACCAAACGGCATTACCTGGAACTCGTAGTGCCCATAGCGAGTCCTAAATGCTGTCTTTGAAATGTCTTCCTCACGAACTCTGAGTTGATGATAACCAGATCTCAGGTCAATCTTAGAGTAGACTCTTGATCCTTGCAATTGATCAAACAAGTCGTCGATCCTCGGAAGTGGATATCGGTTCTTCATAGTAAGCTTGTACAGTTCAGGATAGTCGATACACATCCGAAAAGAACCATCTTTCTTCTTGACAAACAAAACAGGTGCTCCCTATGGTGAGGAACTCGGCCTTATAAATCCTCTGTCATAAAGTTCTTGTAACTGAGTAGACAACTCTTGCATTTTGGCTGGTGCTAATCGATACGGTGATCGTGCTACAGGTGCAGCACCAAGGACTAAGTCGATTTGAAATTCAACTTGTTGAGCAGGCGGTAATCCAGACAAGTCTTCTAGAAAGACTTCCGGAAATTCCCGTACGATTGGCACATCCTCAAGTCGCCTCTCCTCTGACTTATCCTCAGCCTTCTTGGACGTAACTTATGCCAGATACACTTGACATCCTTTCTCAATATACTTTTGGGTCTTTGTGCACGATATGATATTCAACTTACTTCCGTTGTCGCAATTATCACCTCGGATTATCAACACCTCATTTCCATAAGGAATACGAACAACCTTCTCGTTACAAATGATCAACGCGTGGTATTTCGCCAACCAATCCATACCAATGATGACGTCAAAACTACCAAGCTCTACGGGCATTAGATCTATGTCGAACGGATGGCCTAATAATTCTAATGTGCAACCTCTAAGAACAATATTTGTTTCTGAAATTATTCCATCGGCAAGTTCTACGGCATAACTAGTGTCTAAAGTGGTTGGTGTAACATCAAGCAAAGCACTAAAGGTAGTCGACATAAAACTTCTATTGGCACCCGAATCGAAAAACATAGAAGCATAACAGTTATTGAGAAGAAACGTACCCGTGACAACGTTGGAATCATGGTTTGTTCCTCCTCCACCAATGGTGTAAGCTCTCGCCATAGTTTTGTTACCTCCAGTTTGGTTTCCAGTATTGTTTCCATTCTTGTTTCTTGTTTGGTTTCCACGGCTCTGATTCCTCAACTTAGGACAATCCTTCCTGAAATGTCCTGGTCTTCGACACTCATAACAAATAATACCCTGCTGATTTTCAACTGGATCCCTCTGAGTGTTTGGAGCAATAGCAGCCCTACAATCCCTAGTCTGATGTCCAACCTTCTCACAGTTTCCACACCTCATAGTACACAACCCTTCATGGTGCAACCTGCACTTATTGCAGTAGGGTAGTGGCCCAGCATATCCCCTTCTTTCGTTGTTTCCAGCCGTATAAGCTCTGGCCACATTCTGCCTACTAGTATTTTGCTTCTTGAACGACGGTTGTTGTCCACGTTTATCCCTTAGGTTACTCTCCATCCTCCTCGATAATCTCACACTCCTTGCAGCATAACCCTGGACCTTCTTGTCCATTAATTGGTTAGCAATGCGTATAGCATCTTGGAGTCTGGCTGGATTCGCAGCAATCACATTCCCTTGAATGTTGTCCGGTAAACCTCCAATAAACCTTTCCACTCTGTCTTCTTCATCAGGGACCATTCTAGTACACAACAAAATCAACTCCTAAAACCTTTGAGTGTAAGCAGTCAAGTCGTTTCCTTTCACGGTCAGATTCTACAATTCAGTCTCCATCTTCTGGATTTCATTCCTTGGACAGTTCACTTCTGTCATCAACCTCATAAGTCCAGCCCAGTTCATGACATATGCAGCATCAACACCAATGGTTCTCTTATGAGATTTCCACCAGGTCAAGCACTATCCAGGAGTGTGCATGTGAGCATATTTCACTTTATACTTAGGTGACATATTACTGATATTGAACACAGTCCCATTTCTCGAACAGCGGTCCAATCCGATAACGCCTTCAGTTCCTTAGAAATTATGTGGCTTTGCACTTCAAGAAGTCGTGAAAGTGCACTCTCTACCCACGGCATGAAACCTTCCATAGTTTCATACCATGATTCCCTATTTCTGTGTCCATTTCCTCCATTTCCGTTTTCTCGTTTCCTCCATTTCCATTTCCTCTATTTCCTCCATTTCCATTTCCTCCGTTCTCGCCTTCTTGTTCATCCCCATTCTCATTCAGGTGTTCAAAGGTCTTTGCGGCTTCACAAGCCTCCATCTCTTCAGCTACTCGGCGGGTAACCAATTCTTCAACCTCCTCATGAGTCATGGACGCTCCAGATAGGGTGTTAGGCATCTTCCTACAACATATCAACATAACACTCGATTAGATTTCTAGGTGATGCGAGATCACTAACGGTATTAAATAAAATTTACGGTTAATCACATAGAAAATATATGATCAAAATATATTCATGGAAATCCCATAATGCATGTCGGAAGAGCATAAGTAAATTGAATCATGACATCATATCATAGATAAATATCAATTTCATATCATCGAACATTAGTGATTACATCACAACGTTTCAAAATACAAAAAATATGAGTTCTAACACTACGGTCATCACTAAATGCTACTACTCAATGCTGCAATACTAACGAACATCTCTAAGGACGGTAGCCTATGTGCTTCCTAGCACACGACTCAAGTCTGCCAACTCTCACTCGATCATAAAATCAAAGTCGTAGCATCTGCCTCAACTCTCTCGGCATACGTGGCATGCCGCGCTAGAGTCGGTCAACTCTCTGATTCTCAACACTCACGGTGCCTCTAAGCCTCCTGTTATCCCTCTCCAACTCAGCAACCCTCTCAGTTAAAGCAATAACTGCCGACTCAACCCCAACAATCCTATGTCCCCTGCCTCACCGAACTCCTCATAGCCTGTATACGAATGGACTGGGATAGCCCTTGAGTGTGACCATGGGAACCTATTGAACCAAATCTCCCAATGTCTCATACGTAACCTCTACTGCTCCCTCCTGAGCAGGCTCAGGAATATCCTCTGGCATCACAGGATGCGTAACCCTCTCAACTCTGACCTCAACCAGGCCCCTCATACCCGTCTCTGTCTCATCTTGATCAACAACCTCAACTACAACTCTAGCATCAATCCCTCTATCCCTAAGAGCATCTACGTAAGCAATACACTCGTCAATCTCTGCCTGAATCTCTGGATCAATATCCTGCTCTAAATGAGGCTCATCACTAACCCTGTACAAATAAGCATCATCCCTCAAACTAATCTCTCTAGGATCAACCTCTACATCTGCCAGATAACCAGAATCCTTAACTCTCTTAGGCGATGGTATCAAATCAGCACGGACAGGAGATAAAGCTCCGAATACAGGTGATAATGCAGGTACAGATGTTATAGGGGACCTACGTCTCTTGCGAGATGGCCCCGTAGAAGTATTCGGTAAATCTGGTAAAGAATGATCTGACAACGGTCCAACCCTCTTCCTCGCAGTCATCATGTGTACCAGCCTATTAAGATGGTAGCGGTACGGTCGACCATGAGGAATAGGCTGTCCAGGTGATAGAATCATAACCCGACGACGAGGTATGATAGGTGATCTCTGGTGAACTTCGGTAATCCTCAGTGGAACGGCATACCATGGGTAGGGTGATGGTGGGTATCGGTGTACACTGTCCTTGGTGTCATCATCCCGTTGATAAAAATGGAGAGATTAGCTGGTAATGGTTGGTATATGGTCTAATGAAGGATCTCAGATGGATCAGACTCTGAATCATATGCAGGTGAGTATCAGTGAGGAAGTGGTGTATAGTCCTGGGGAGTGGTGGTATATTAGTGCTATGATAGGTGTCTCTGTGGGTAATCACTGTGTGTCAGTCTGAGTAGCAGGTAGAGTAATCACTGGTGTGGTGTCAGGAATAGTAGTAGGGATAGTACCGAACAAGATCACTCGTCCAGCAGGTGTCCCCACGCTATCCTCTGATGAATCTGAAGAAATTGAGATAACTGAAATAGCCATAACTGCACAAGCAAAGGCATATAAATCAACTAATATAAACCCATGCATTATGCAAAAATATGAATGGGAGTATGTGGTAACTAGATGAATGGCAAAATGAATGAATGAATGAGTCAGCAAGCATGTCATGATAGATGAAATAAGAAACAAAATAGAAGTATTAGAAATACTTAGTATTTAATACGTATATATTATTTATGTAGTACTTAGATTATGTATACGTACTATGTAAGTGTCACGTAAGGCACATAATCATGTAGGATCACATACTGGGATAAGTCCAAGACCTAGTATATACTACCTGGTTTCTCTATAACCTTGACTCTGATACAAACTAACACACCCCATACGGGGCCTGGACTGGGGGGGGAAAAAAAAAAAAATAAAAAAAACAAAAAAAAAAAAAGGAAAGGGGTGGGAATACTTGTCCGGGGCATGACTTTTATTGAAGCACTCAAGTATAAGCATAAAGAACGACCTCTAAGGGTACGTTTTAAAAAATAAACACCGTTGCAAAGTTTTAAAATAATAATAATAAGTTTTAGATCGAATTAATATTTAAAAGTATTTATGTTAAAATGCGAAAGCTTAAATAAGTTCAACAACGGTATTTAAAGACATAGATAAATCTCTGGTAAACCGGTACAGGCAAATAGACTTCACATAAGTCAAGCAACAGCATCCATGCTAAGCACCTGAGAAAAACATGCTTAAAACGTCAACATAAAGTTGAGTGAATTCATAGGTTTAGTTCAAACGTTGTTATAGTGGACCACAAGATATCAAAACGTATGCGACAGTTATAACAGATACAACTTCACATAAAAAGTATTTACGTTGCACTAAGCTCATGACACTGAAGCTAATTACGCATGTTAGCATGTACATTGCTATAAGTATTTGTGTGCCCTTCTAGGTGTCCGACCAAAGACAACCTAACCAGTACGACATGACATATATCCATTTATCGGGTCGCCCCGATGGGTAGTGAGCGACTACTCACTACCGATAGGGAATAAATATTCCTAAAATATCAATTTATTCATTCGCGCTCCCTCGACCGGATCCTCCGGTCAAGAGATTGACAGTTCATGATAGTTCGGGCAGTAGTGGTCTAAAAGCTACTTTTATAGGGAAACACGTAAACAGGGAAAATCTCACGTAAAGTACTTGTGTCCAGTTTTAAAAACAAGCAATGTTTCTCACCCCAAGTTATAAAACATTTAGTCAAAACGAGTAAAATAGTGGGGCTATGAACTCACCTTATACGGGTAGTATATCAAATGAACAATGCGAGTGAAAATGAATCTCACGGTTCTAGCGACAAACCTATCATATAGTCGTCGTTTAAGAATGATGTACAACGAATAATGCTTAACGCAAGAACTGATCATCCGAGCACGAGTAGACACGGCGTATCCCTTTTTAAAACGTACTTTTGAAAGTTATAAGTTTTGACAAGTCTTGACACTTCAAAACATCTTAGAAAATATTTCGTCTTTTAGTGTATTTCGTCTTTTAGTACATTTATTCTTTTAGTACATTTCATCTTTTAGTATATTTTGTCTTTTAGTGTATTTCGTCTTTTAGTGTATTTCGTCTCTTAGTGTATTTCGTCTTTTAGTGCATTTCGTCTTTTAGTGTATTTCATCTTTTAGTGTATTTCGTCTTTTAGTGTATTTCGTCTTTTAGTGTCCCGACACATCAACGTTGACTCAATAACTAAAAATGTTGACCTAAACTCGACACTTACGTTTTTCTACATTTTATCATAAGTTTGATAATAAAAGTATATTTTCGACGCTTTTATAAAGTTTACGAAATTTCGGCATGACCTTTCTAAAAATATCGACTTTCCATTTTTATCAACCTCGACTCGTGAAAATATCCGTTTTTCAAAAGTACATCTTTTATTGACTCGAAAGAATATCCGATCTATTTTCGACAACACCTCAAATATCGCAACAAATCCGTTCTTAAACCTAAACCTTTTCGACATTCAATTTACGCTTACAACAAATCCAACATCTAACTTAATCTCTTCGCCAACAATATTTAAACTTAATATACGATAAATCTTAAATAAACGATATAGCCGTAGTGATAACAATATATATATCAAAATAGTCACAACGAACTTTTATGCACAAAAGTACAACTACTTTTTATGTTCTTCCATTTATAAACAAAAATATTAAACTTTGAGACTTGTAGTTTTATAGAAAACTAGATAATGATTTTCACAACGATCCGCTTTGTACACCTTGTTCGGAATGATCATACGAATGCAAAAGTACAACTTATTTATGAAAAAGTAAAGATGACTTACAAAGAAACACGACGAAAGGTGAATAGAAACTAAGAACAACCCAAACGTTGTTTTACAAATTACCCGGATGAAATAACAATCAACACGAACAATATATCTTCAAACGTAAATGATCAAAGATGAAAAATGTATGGATTTGTGTAGGTGTTTGTTGGTTCGTGGGTTTGAGAGAGAGACAAAGAGAAAATGAATTTTGTGTGTGAATGAAATGAATGAGAATGAAAATGAGATGTAACTTGGATATGTATACAAAGTTTACACACACACACACACATTAGTGTGTGCCGTGGCTAGGAGACAAGGCAAAAAGGGGACCAATATGATCCTCAAATCACAATTTCACATGGTACAAGGTTGTTCCAAATAAGATGGAAGTTTGTCTAGGCATTTCATTTCAAAATTTTGGATCCTATGCATGTATATGTATGTGTAACCGGTTGGAATCAAAGCAAAGGGGGGACCAAAAATAATTTCCCACATTCTAGGATCATAGTGCTAGTTGATGAATTAATTTCCAAGCATGCATGCACAACAAAGTGTAGTTACATTCCACGGATCACGTAAATAACGAAACGAGTAACGGTAACACGGAAAATTACGAAATTTTAAATATTGCTTTAAAACATAAAAACGCGGCTATTGCCAAAATACTACAACGTTTGGTGTCCCGGTTCGCTCCCGGCGACGATTCTCAGATAATAACGAAATAACTTCCCGGTTAAACGGAAAAGCTTAACGAAACTTTTAAAAATTCAAATTACTACACGGAAAATAGTAAGGCTTTTAGAGTATACAACATTAGAACTAGGAAAGTAGAAGAAAACTTGCATATTAGGTTCTTGGAGGATAAGCCTATTATTGCAGGTAATGGACCAAAGTGGCTGTTTGATATTGATGTTCTAACAAAATCAATGAATTATGTGTTAGTTGTTGCAGGTACAAACTCTAATGATCTTGTAGGTACAAAAGAAAGTATTGGTACAGGTCATTCTAGCAAGGAGACAGGATCTAGCCAAGACTACATTTTGATGTCAATGTGGAAAGATGGTTCACTATTTGATTCTTCTTTAAAGAATGCTAGTAATGATGAAACACAACCTTCTAGTGATGCTGGAAAGAAGGATGATGAAGGTGTAAATAAAGAAAGTGGAACTGATGATCAAGAGAGGCCTGAAAACAGTACTCAAGATGTTAATACTGTTGGGCCAATTATTAATTCTGCCATTACAAATGTTAATATTGGTAGTCTAAATATTAATATTGTCGGAACTTTAAATAATCACTTCACTTCATATTACAAACAAGAAATTAAGCTAGGATGATGAGAAGAATTGTAGAGAGAGATAGTGAGAGAAAGTAGAGAGAGAAACTAGATGTTGGGAAAGTTTACTTGCAAAATGAAAAGACTTACAAATGAACCTAACACCCTCTCCATCCTTGGAGAGAGGTATTTATAGTTAAAAAGAAGAGGCTTTCATGCCTTGGCGTTTCTATGGGCCGAGCTTGGGATTACTTGGGCTTTTGCCCGATACACGTAACCGATTAGATTACATAAAGAGCCCGTTTACCCGTCTAGCCTATTACAACGTATAATTAATTAATGACCGAGACCTAATATAAATTATATGAACGAACTAATCCTGTTCGAGCTCCAAATTATTGAGGTCTATCAAATCTCAGCCCCAAGAGTGAGTTCAATTAAGACACTCCGTTTCGTTAGATCAATGAGATTTTCTTTTGACCGTAGAGTTCCTCTTATTATACTTAGTCTCTGACACGTTACTACATGGCTGTGTTCCTTCATATATGCTTTTATGATCTTATGTATCTTTACCTTTGTCCATTGTCTTTTGACATTGTCTTTTTCCACAAGAACTTTAAATATCTTTATCACCTTTCTTTTCTTGATCGTCTTTGCCACCAGTTTCAATCTTGTGTCTTAGTGCGCTCAACATGGCTCATATTTTGCATCATCTTCTTGAAAGCTTGCTAACAATCTCCCTTGATAGACTTGATATCTTTGAAGGAAGATCTTGTATTTCAGAGTTTGTGCGGAAGTCTTTATGTAGGATCAATGTACTCTAATATGTTGAACCTTTAGCTTGTAAAGGATATTACTACCTTGAATAAATCCAAGACAATAACTATGAAACGCTAACACTGAATACTATCAACTATGCGGAATCAAATTGATAATATTAAGAAGAACACACAGCAATAATCAAAAGATTACTTTTATTATCACACCTTGAATCTGCCTAACTTTGCAGATCCCTAAACACTAATAATACAAATCGCTAATACTTCTTCTAAGATTTGTTCTAATACTTGTACTCGTACTCGTTATCGTATCTAACTATGCCTCCTAAGGGGTCCTTTTATAAACAACAGGGACTAACCCTATTGGGCTTACAAACCAGGCTCATATATATCTTTTCCTAATACAACTCTTCTAGAATGTTAAACCCGACATAAGCAGTACTTTGACATAAGCAGTACTTTAACATAACTAATAGTACTTTAACATCACTAACAGTACTTTAATATCACTAACAGTACTTTGATATCACTAATAGTACTTTACAATATTTCCTAACAATCCTCCCCTAACTTGATGTTAACTTGCATAACTTCAAGTTTTCAATCTTCTTCCATGCACAGCTTGTATCTTCATCTTGATTAGCCTTTAGATCAGTTGAATATTCAAACATACCTTTCTCTTGTTTAGCCTTTACTTCTACAGATCTTTGAAGTCTTGATAATACTTTCACTCTTTGATGTATAGATATGTCTGAGTATTCATGATCTTTAAATCTTTATTCAGCAACAGTCTTTCATCTTGAATCAAATCTTCAACAGCAACTGACCACCACAGGAACATAAATGGATTTCATGAGCCTTTACCAAGTAGCCATCCACTCTTGGCCTAG
>BQNB010116942.1:0-21265 GCA_026074375.1 Tanacetum coccineum
CTTGACAACTGAAATTTCTGTTGAGGATGTGTTAACTAGAGTAGTCATGATGAATGATTAGTTATGAATTATGAAGTGTGAAGGATTTTGTTGGATCTTAAGTGGATATGATTTGATTAAAGTTGTGGTTGTGTAAGCAATTCACGTTCACGGGATTTTACACGTCTATGATTAAAACCGATAAATGAATTAACGGGATTTTACAAAATCAATAGAAAACCGTGAATGATTTGATTCGGAATCAGCGGCGAAAAATTCCAAAAAAACTGAAAAATGTCAATAAATCATAGAAAACGATGGTTTTGGGCTTCGAAAAATCCTTAACCAGCTAAAGGGTGGTTACAGCGTGATCCGTCTCGTTTTTCTCTTCGATTTGAGAGGTCACGGGCCTAAAACGGACTTACGGATCAAAAGTTATGGCAGTTTTACTGAAACCCTTTTCGTCACACAAGTTTTCTTGTTCGGTCCTCGAGATTTTTGTCCTCGTTCGGCTCTATCGAAAATGAACTCGTTCGGTTGAGACAACAAAAACTCGTTCGGTCCTTTAGATTTGTCACTCGTTCGGTCCTTGAAAGATTTTCTCGTTCGGTCCTTGAAAATTTTCGCTCGTTCGGTTCAAAAAAAATTTTGCTCGTTCGGTCCAAAATAATTTTCGCTCGTTCGGTTCCACTCGTTCGGTTCAAGAAGTTTAAACTCGTTCGGCTCTATGGAAAAAAAAACTCGTTCGGTCCTCGAAAAAATTTTCTCGTTCGGTCCAAAAGAGAATTCACTCGTTCGGTTCTTGCGTTTTTGTCACTCGTTCGGTTCTACACGTTTTCACTCGTTCGGTTCTAACGTGTTTCCACTCGTTCGGTTGTTCTTCTCAAAAACCAAGAGCGTAAAACCTCTTGACGTTCTTGCCTCAACTGATGCGACCCAAATAAACTTTTTGGACCACAATACTAACCAACAAAACGTCGTTTCCTTTCTCTTTGAATAAGCCGAATCATAACAAATGAAACAAATATACCGAATGATGAAACAACCAAATCTTCCGAATCCAATAGGCTCACAACACCAATAAAAAAACCACGAAATCCACCCTAGGCGACTGATACCAATTGTTGGTACCCGATTAACACGTTCACTTCATAACACGAATCAAGAACTAGAAAGAAGAAAAAAGATTTAGAGAGTGAGAGAGGAGAGAGAGATGAGAGAAAAAAAGATTTTTAGATTTAGAAAAAAAGATATTATGAGAGATAGATATTTTCATATGGAAAATATCTATATATATATATCCCTACGACGCGTGGGATATTTAACTAGGACTCGGGCTCGGGTTTTGCTTGGGATTAAACCCAAAACATATACAATATTAGATTATCTATCGAGCCCGATTCCCGATATTATCTTATTACAACATTAACTAATTAAAGACCGAAGCTCCATCGTAGAGTGACCGAGCTTCCTTGTTCGACTCAATAAATTGAGGCTAACACCTTTACACCTTAGCCTACCCTGTAGATTAAGCCTACTTAATCAAGTTGCTAGTTGCTTTTGTGTAAATTTTTGTATTTCCTGTGTCAAATTGAAATTTTCTATCTCCGGTTAGGTCGGGAAATTGCACAATGCAATGGGAAAATATGTAGCTCGTGTATTTTGCTACTTTCGCTATTATGTATGTCCGAAGATGAAGTGTTGAAAGAAAAAATTATCCGAATGATTTATGATTGTGAAGACGGTGAAATTACACCGGGATTTATGTTATAAATTTTTTTAGAAAAATAGAAAAATGCATCAAAAAAGAGAAGGAAAGATTGATAATCGGTTCGTTGAACTTAAACCGATGAAATACTTAGAAGGATCGATTATTTCATTGATATGTGGACAAAATTCAACGATGTATAGTTTTGTATAAAGTGGCCGATATCACCACTTTTGTAAAAGTATGTAAAGTTTGGGATGATTAAGAAGTTGACCGTTATGGGAACGCCAACTTAGGTTGTCTTTGTCATTTCTATGATCAAGACGTTGTTTATATTTCTGAGTCTTTATCATGGAACGGTCGGGAAAAGTTACTAGCAACTATATACCTTATTTGTCCAAGCTTAATCTATTTGTTTTGTGTATTTTATTTAACAATAATTTACTTTCCTTTCATAGCAACTAACCTTAGGTTTTACTTGAACGAGGTTGAGATCGAGTCATGCATGTCTATTCTGTTGTTACGGCCATGTATGCGTGATTCAGCCACCTTGTTGGTGTATTACTTTTGGTGAAAGTTAGAAGATTCCTACCCTATATCATTTTTCATCCTAACCCTTGGTTAAACTCGAATGAGGATGTGATCGAATTCTACATGTCTATTTTGTCATTACGGTCGTGTATGTATGATTCAGCTGCCTTGTTGGTGTGGTACTTTCGGTGAAATATTGTTAGAATGATCAACCTTAAGCCTTATAACCCAATTTACCTTTTGACTTGGTTCTCCTTAGCTCTAGTGGTGGAGATATGTGTCTTTGCCAAACATATGATTGAAAACTAATCACGACCGAGCAAATGAGCGTACCAATTAAATGTTATACCCTAGATTAGTTGAGTGATCTGAGTGTTTTCATTTCCATATTTCATGAGGTGCTTGGTCTTATACAGGTGATTAGAACGAAAGAAATGCTTAACGAAAAAAATCCTTAACTCCGGTTAGGATACATTTTCAATAAATTTCTAGAGTCTACTTGAGGACAAGTAGGATTCAAGTGAGGGGATATTTGATGACATCAAATAACGTTACATTTATACCATCATTTATCCCGAATAAATTACCCACTTTTATATAATTATTGCAAGAATTGTTACTTAATTGCTTAAAGTTGTCAATTGTAGTAATTACATAGTGTTTTGTAAAGACGAGCTAAAAGGCGCACACTTTGGAGCTTAAACGATGATATTTGAAGATTGCTTATTTCTGACTTAATATGCCGTATCCAGCAAAGAAGATACGGCGTATCAGCGCCTGGACTTCACAAGAAAACGCGCATACTCAATTCCCAATACGGCTTATCCAATTACCCCTATACGTCGTATCCATCCTGGATAAACAATCAAAGATCCTGTAATAAATATAAAGAAAAAAAGATATATTTGATTGATTGTGAACGTAGCGCACACTCCAAGGAAATTACCCCTATACGCCATATTGACCTCTTTCAATACGGCGTATACATCAATTTTCAGAGACTATAAATAGAAGACTCAAAAACGAGTCTTTAGTGTGCAAAACCGTATTCTCTATATCATACACATAAAAGTCAATTTCCTGAAGAGAAGAAGAGTAGCCAAAGGTCAAGCATCGATCACGATTCCTTTAAAGACACCGTGTAATTCCTATACTCTTGTAATCATTCAATTTTTGGTATCAGTCGGTAAAACGTTTAGTTTACCTTGGTTGTTAGTGCAAATATTATGATATTTAATCTATATTATCTCTTTATGTTTTGGTGATGACAAATATGTAACTTGTAATACGTAAAGTGCGCAAGTTACTCGCAATCACAAATTATTAATGCATACTCGCATCCACATCTCTCGACGTCTCAAGTCTACATCAACACCGACATTTGTTTGCATCCGACGTAAATCACGTAAGTGCAAGAGAAGAACTTTCGTCATCGCCAAGATACGAAGTGATGTAGTCTAGTTAGTTCATTTGTAACAATTGTTACATATAGATCTAGTCCATGTCTTTCATTCTTGTGTAGTTGTGTAGATCCAGATAGTGTATAAATCCGGAAGTGTTGATGTTGTGTCAGTTAGTCATTCGGTCCTCAAAATACAAGTATGGGTGATAGATTGGTTCTAGCTAAGATTAGGACTCGACATCTAGCTTAGTCTTAGAAAATAATGTAAGCGACGTGGTTAAAATGTTTAGGCCATAAAACATAACGGGTTTGGTTGTACCCGAAGAAGGACTCGACATCTAGCTTAGTGTCGGAAAATAATGTAAGCATTGGTATAAGGTTTTCTCCGCCGAAAGGGAGCTTATTGATTAGTGAAGTAACTCTCGATTTGGATACTCGGGGAGTGGAGTAGGGCGAAGAGGAGCTTCGTGACTGAACCACTATAAATCATCGTGTCCGCTTTACATTTTCTTTTACCTTTTGCTTTACGTATTTCTTTACATTTATTGCTTTACTTTAATACTTGCATTGTGATCATGATTGCGTTGATTGTTGTGTATATCATTTTACTTATGGTTGTGTAGTTCTTTGTAGCGAATATTGTGAGTGTGATTGTATTATTAGATTATGTATTAGTAATTGTAGATCTATAATCAACACTTCTCATATTACGTCTAATTGATTGGCTATTTGGTTTACATATGATTTAAAGGTTTTAAATGGAAACGTATTACACCCCCCCCTTACGGTTTCGACTATTGGTTATCAGAGTCATGTGGCTTAGTTTTCAAAATAAATGGTTTTTAAATAGGAGTACGATCCATGTATCAAATTACCCATGAAGGAGGATTAAATATGAAAAGTGTTTTGTTGTTTGATTCGTACTAGTTTTGTTATTAAATATACTTTGTATACTATCTTAAAGGAAAATTTTCTCAAAACAACTTGGAAGTGCCAAACTTTATGTTTGTCTAAGTCGTAAGAGTAGAAATGATGTCTAAAACACGAAATTTATGTGCTGGAACAGCTTTTTAAAGTCTTATGTTTTACAGTTAAGTTACAAAATATTTTTGAACAAAAAACGTGTTTTGGGGTCACTGGTGGCGGTCCCATAAATGTTAGGGCGACCCCTAAATATATCTGCGGGTGCGGTTGGGTGGTGGGTAGGCTCCTCTTTTACGATATAATAAATATTTGGAGGTGTTGTGTGCCTGGTCCACTCGGGTTTCGTGGGTGCAATGGGAATCCGTCGCTGTGGGTTTTTAGGTCTAGTAATTTGTTGGTTGTTGGCTGTGTTGCTGTTGTGCTGTGGTGGGCGGTGGTACTGTGGAAACAACAAACCCACATAGTTTGCTGTGGGTTGCGTGTTTGGTGTGGACGGTGCTGGTGGCTGGTCGTTGTATGTAGTTAAACCGTAAGTGTCCTATGCCACCTTGGAGAAGCACACTCAAAGCTTTATTTAGGTATTGATGCTTTTTTTTAAAGGATTTCCCACCGCGCCACCTCCGGGATGGGGTTGACCTACCACTCCACACCATTTCCGCGAGCCACCATAATCATCGCGAATCTGTGTCCTCCTGTCCACGAACCACTCAAGCATACAATCTACCATTTTTGGAGTTGGTTAGGGTGTTAGGATTGCTGAACGACTCTAAATGATTTATATGATCGATTTGCCTCCCGCTAACACTTCATGGGACTGGTCATCCGGGACAATTAGTCTTGATGTCGAAAGGAGTGAATTCGCAAAAGACATAGACCTCATGCGGTTCTTATACTCTTTGAGAACAAGTGGTATCGTGTCGGTTTGCATTTTCTTTTACCTTTTGCTTTACGTATTTCTTTACATTTATTGCTTTACTTTAATACTTGCATTGTGATCATGATTGCGTTGATTGTTGTGTATATATTTTTACTTATGGTTGTGTAGTTCTTTGTAGCGAATATTGTGAGTGTGATTGTATTATTAGATTATGTATTAGTAATTGTAGATCTATAATCAACACTTCTCATATTGTGTCAAACTTGATTAGTGTTTTGATACAAAATATTTAAAGTTTTTAAATGAAAACGTATTCACCCCCTCCCCCCTCTACATTTCCACAATTGGTATCAGGAGCCACGTCGCTCTAGTTTTCAAAACAAATGGTTTTTAAAATAGAGTACGATCCATGTATCAAATTACCCATGAAGGAGGATTAAATATGAAAAGTGTTTTGTTGTTTGATTCGTACTAGTTTTGTTATTAAATATACTTTGTATACTAGCTTGAAGGAAAATTTTCTCAAAAGAACTTGGAAGTGCCAACTTATGTTTGTCTAAGTCGTAAGAGTAGAAATGATGTCTAAAATACGAAATTTATGTGCTGGAACAACTTTTTAAAGCCCTATATTCTACAGTTAAGTCACCAAATGATTTTAAACAAAAAACGTGTTTTGGGGTCACTGGTGGCGGTCCCATAAATATTAGGGCGGCCCCCAAATATATCTGGGGGCCGTCACCTTTATAGGGGCCGTCTGTGTGTTTCAGCAGAATTTGGCAAACTTTGAAAAATCATATAAAATTAACCATAAGTCCGTAGAAGTCGTGCCACCCACCATTTCGAAGATAATTGAGTTTACTTTCATTTAAAAATACTTCCAAGTCTTTATTCTAAACTTAAATAAGTCAGAAATGCAAAATACTACATAGTGGTCAAAACTTTGAGTTCCGTTTTAACGTAAAACTTGTAATTTACATTTTCTTTTGAGTCGGACATTTCTAATTGATATATCTTTGAAAAATAGTGTATCTGTCCTTTCAAAATATTAATCTTAATTAATTTTTGAAATGGGGAGAAACTATTTTATTTTCAAATCAAATCAAGCTAAGTATAAATCGTTATATCTAATACACAAAACAACGACGAATATCCTTATGGTATGCTAGATGATTATGCGTGTTTACTTTTGTTTCAACTTGGTTAATAGATATTAATAAGTAATTATTACTATTTATAATTAAGCTAATTATATATCTAAACACATGTGCCATGTATGCTATTTGTATGTTACTATTTCGATATGCTATAAGGAATTTACCTAGATTTCTTTATCTTGTGTTAAGTTGCAAAATTGTTTGTGCATTGAATATAGGCATAGATCACTATATTTACAAGTGTTACATAAACATCTTGTAGATCATTTTGAGTGTAGTAACTGATTCATTGTCAAGTATATATATATATAATATAACAAGGCAAATTTTTGAACAAATTACCTTTGACCAAAGTAATAAGTCAAAATTCACAAAGAAAATCAATATATATATATATATATATATATATATATATATATATATATATATATATATATGTGTGTGTGTGTGTGTGTGTGTGTGTGTGTGTGTGTGTGATTTTATAAGTATATGAATATTTCACCGCGGGGTCTTCTTCGTACGGAGAATGCAATGGAAGTCGGATGTTGATATATATTTTGAATAACAAACGTTTTGATTGGTTTTCTAATGTCTACTACAAAAACAAGACAATCTATAAACGAAAGTAATTAAAGCCTAAATCACTAAAAACATAACGGAATCACTAAAAAAAACATGACTTAAAACCTAATTTATCAAAATTTAATCCTAAAATGATTTTTTAACTTTTTATAAATCCTAAGTGACTAAAATGCAAGAACAAAGAAAAGTAAACCAAAAACGTAAGCAATTAAAGTAAAAAACGAAGAAAAACAATAACGGGACCAAATCCCGTTCTTTAAAAAACCAAATTCTACAAATTTAACCCTATGAAAGCAAAATTAATTTTTAACAATCCTAAATGATAAAAGAAAATTTAAAAAAAAAGAATTATATTTTTTTGACTTTTATTTAATTTATTATGAATTAAAAACTGTTTTTATCTAAATTAAATATTAAAAATACTAAACTATTTATAAAAATTCTAAAAAAATTACAAAAAGTAGCTTGGACAGTGCTAAATCTAAGAAAAATAAAAGGGGTGAAACAGCTTATCCAAATAAGCTGTTAATAAGCCGAAAAGGCTTATAGCTTAAATGGGCTAAAAGGCCTTATATAATAAATTGTGAAAACTACCACCAGATAGCCCTACTGGTGCTGGTGGTAGTGAGTGTGTGTGTTAAATACGTTGGTAGAGGGTGGTAGAGGTCCAGGGTTCGAGCCTTGGCTCACCTTGGGCTTCCCACTTTCCCAATGTTTTTATTTTTGCAAAATTTCTTATGAAAAAGCTTTAAGATCTAAAAATAAGCAATTTTAAAAAAGTGACTTTTTATAAAAACCTAAGATAAGCACAGAAATAAGCTCTAAAAGCTGACAGAATGCTTTTTAACACTAAGTCACAATATAGCTAACTGTTTGCATTTTTTAGACTTAAAAAGAAAAATAAGCTAACACAGATACTAAACTACACCTATTAAGCACTTATGAACAAAATTAAGCAAAGAAAAGGAACTGAAAATAAGCTAAAATGACAGAATCTCTTAAACGGCTATTAACTTAGAATTCTAAACTGAAAAAGCTCATAAGCTTGAATAAGCTCTAACCTAAACTAATTAAGCTAACAAGAACTTAAACCTAACCTATTAAGCAAATCTAAGCACAAATTAAGCAATCCTAACAGCTAAAAAGCTCAAATAAGCTAATAAGCAGTTAGGCCAAAACCTACTAACCAAACAACCAAAGGGGCACTTTCTAGCTTATTTTTAAGCTAGGAAATGGATCCGTATGGCTTAATGACTCATAACACCTTAAAGCTTATCCTATAAGCTATCTAATTCAGCAATTAAAAAACATTTTGAAAATCAAATAATCCATGAAAAAGTTAATTGAAAAGAGCTGTTTACTCAGTATGAGCTGAGTTTTCCAAGTTTTTGAAAAGACAAAAGCAAACGTGTAGGCCTGTTTTTAAGCAAGTAAATAAGTTTCAAAACAAAAAATAAGCACAAACAGATCAAGTTCATACACTAAAGAGCTCATGCAATAAATTTTAGAACCTAAAACAACCTAACACTATCTTAAAATTAAGTTCTAAAACTGGCTAAATAAGAAACTTTAACTAAAAACTTTAGAGAAAAAAAGGACAGATGATGTCTACACCAGAGGAGGCTTTCCGGACTCGTAAAAGACGGCTAGGAACAAGAATAGGGTCAGTAGTCTCTGCCGTTGCAGGTCCTTCTCCTTCCGCTGAGATGGCCCTCTTTTTTGTTTTGTTTGTTCACCGCGGCACGAAATCATGAAGAAGCTGGAATAACTCAGAAAGAGAACTCATTCATTCTTATGCATAATGAGCTATTTAAGAACAAGTTACAAGCCTTAAAAGCAACTTATAAGTAAAATCTAAAAAATAAGCAGTTTGAATAAGTAAGAACACACAGTTTCTAAAAATTTAATAGACAAGACCTTAAAACTAAAATGTGAACCACAAAAACTTATTAAAACTTATCAAAGGACCTAATTAGAGCTTAATGAATTTAGCTTAAATGCCAAAAACAAGCTCAAGCAGTGGTAACCATAGTTACCACTGCTTGTGCCAAACACCCCTTTAAAAACTTAAAATCCATTTAAAGCTTAAAATAGAACTTGTAAAGATAAAACAGATTAAGTGCTATGCATAATAAGAATAATTAAGCAAAAACCAAAGAGAAATAAGCACTCTATATTAAGCTAAGCTATCAAGCAGTTTTAATTAAAAATAGGGCAGATTTTAAGAAAACTAAAACTAAACATTTATAAGCTATAAGCTAAGTACATTAAACTTTCTAAGACAGATTAAATACAAATAAGAAACATTAAGCAATAATAAGCAGATAAGTAGATAATAAGCATAAATAAGCAAATGAACAGTAAATAAGCTAAAAATGAAAATGAGAGTGTACCTTAGTCATTTGCTTAAACAAGGACAGAAAGGCTTAAAAGAGCTTATCAACAAGTTCTAGCTTGTTTGAAAACAAGCTAGTAAAACCATAAGCCCTTCCATTTTAGGCTTATCATCCAAAAGCTTAAACCAGAGTTTTCTTTTGAGTATATAAAACAGAGAACTAAATGACTTATAAGAACTCAAAAAGCTTACAAAATTTTTACTTGGAAACAGTTTTTAACATAAAAAGCATAAGAGTAAAACAAGTTAACATAAAACCTTAAAAACTCAAATTTTCAATAAACATTAAAAGATTACAATGCTTGAAAGGAAAGTACAGGTTAAAGTAAAATAAGCAGTAAAAATAAGTAAAAAAAACAAGGTTACACTACTCCTAAGCTACACACCTCAAAATAAAAAAAAAGCTAAGTCTATTTATAAAAGAAGTAGAACAGCTTCAATGTGTGCTTGTTGTGTTAGTTGTGTGAGAGACTTCAAAACCTCATCTTGGCCCTTCAATTATCTTGTTCTTCAAGCCTTGTGATCTTCACCCTTGAATTCTTGTCTTATATCATTGACGAATGGGGTTGTGTGGGATTGCCAAGGTGGCATTGAGCCTATGTGATGAGGGGTTTGATGTGGTGTGAGTTTGTCTGGTTGCAGAGAAATAGAGGGAAAGAGACAGATGAATAGTGGTAGGGTTGATTGGCGAGAAAGGTTTGATATGATTTGGGTTAACGAGGTTAGGATAAGGGGGTGAATGGTTAAGGGTATAGGGACTAATGATGTAATATGGTTAGGACTTGTAATGTAAAGTTCAGGGACTAACTTTGTTAGTCCCTAAGGACTAATGGGGTTAAGGGTTAGGTGTGCAATGGTTAAATGGTAATGGGCCTTATGATTGGGCCGGGTAAGTTATAAATGGGATTAGGCTATTACTTTGGGCTTTTAATCTATACAAAAAGTCTTATAAAGCTTTATGGGCTGACCCGACCCATTAAACGGGGTACGGGTTGGTTCATTTAAGATTTCTTCATTGTCGGCTTTGTCTTAGACTTTGACTTTTTGACTTTGACTTTTTGCCTTTGACTTTGACCTTGATTTTGACTTTTCACGCTCTTTCCATTCCCGTGCTTTGTTTTGTCGATTTTAGCTTCGTTTTTGTCCTTTAGTGAATATCCGTTACCTGCACAATCATAAATCACAAAACACACAAATACAATGTATTTTTGGTATATTTTGGTCATTTTAGATACGTTTTTATAGGTAAAAGGTATGTGTAATTAAGCACATACCAAAATCCCCCATACTAAGATATTGTCGTGTCCTCACGCAATGCTATAAATAAACACTTTAGAAAACCAAGAATCTCAATCCCCCTCGACTAATTACCTCGAAAAGTAGCTAAGTGTTCATCAAGGGGAATTAAAGAATCAATAGTTTTGAAAAAGCCCCGTTTTGACCAATTTTATAAATCTAAACTTATTACCACACATATTTTTGTATTTTTCCCTTTTTCTCATTTTTTTGTACTTTTCATATTAAGCAACTAACTAGAACGTTTGACTTTCGTTATTTTTATAACTTTTCGGGTCACAAAACAAGATGCATTTCAATCCTAAAATGCCCAAAAGGATAAATTCATCGTCCCTGATTTTTCACTTATCCCAAACCAAGCTCAAAAACGAAATCACCGTTAAATACAAGTTTAGATGCTAACACTACTCATACTTGTACCTTGTGAACTTTTTGCTCCCGACAATTATTATATCTTAGGTGAATGTGCGTATTTCGAATTTCAACCATAGATCAACGTTTTGCAAAATTTCTATGCTTCATGTTCCACCCAAAAAGTAATGAGTTTGAAGGCGAGATCATCCCATGTAGCGACTTTCGTCTCGGCACATCCCAACCTTGCGGCTAAGTGACCAGGCTTTTGACACCCCACATAGACTAGTATAAGGACTCACGGACCTTCGGTTTCAAAACCCTTGGATTTCCCGTATATACATAAAATCACAACTTAAAACGCAATAGTCTTAGTTCAAAAGCATATTTAAATTTAAGAAAAAGAGATTTTCCCTATATTTATTAATTCACGTTTACTACACTTAATATAATTACACATCTTTTAAACTAAGGAAATCCTCGACCTTTTAGAAGGCTGCAACATCGGTTGTGAGCCGGCAAGATGCAGCAAACTTTTATCTGTCTCAGATAATTACTATGTGCCTTATTTAGAAGACTACAACATCGGCTGTGAGCCGGCAAGATGCACTAAACTTTTATCAGCCCATAGTTTATATTATTATTGTTACCTCATTTTTTAACACTTTATATTACCATGATATAGAAAAAAATTTGTTTTAGAAAATTTAAGTAAAAAATTTGAACTAAAATTATTGATATCGACCATACTTCAAAAATTGTTGATATAAGTTTAATTTTCGAAGAGAGCACGTATTATTAATCCGGTTAGAAGCTTATGGGAGAGAAAAGCCACAAACTACACTTATGAGCTCTTAAGATTTCCAACTAATCCTTGTTTAGCATCTAACTCATAATTAACTCTATCATTTCTCGTTCTTCGCAAATAAAAAAATCCGCGAATGCTTAGTCTAAAAGTTAAGGGACAAGCTAGAGCTCAACACGCTCGATCGAGTCAAAATTTATTCTTATTCTACCCAGCAGGAAAGTCAAAATTGTGACAAAACACTTATTTTATTTTTGAAAATTTTTAATTTTTGAATTTTGTTGCGTATTTTGGTGGTATTAAAAAACGGGGGATTAAAGTGAAAACAACAGTTGCCTGCAGGCATAATCAAATCGATACATCCCCCCATACTAGAACTAAACATTGTCCTCAATGTTTTTAGAAAGGTCTCTACGTAAATCTAAAGTCGTTTATTAAGTATGCTCAAAGATAAACGTTAGTCGATAAGATTAAGATATTGGATTTCCATAATGAAGCTGAGGATTTGAAGCTCGAGTGAACGAAGGACAAAACCATAAGCACGAGAGGCTTCAAAATCCGGGTAAATCCTGGACATACAACAAAACATAAAACACGGAAAATGGAAGAGGTGAGCCCTCTCATAACACACTTATTCATTACTACTATATAATTATATAAGGATAAGCATGGGTTGCCACCCACGAAGCGTTTATTTTTGTTAACCGAGTCTTGAGCCTGACTCGATCCCCCATACTTGAGCTGGTCAAGGAGGATAGAAATGGAGAAACGGAACATCCAAGATAGGAATGTCGCCTCTAGAAATCATCATCGGGCTTTCAGAAATAAGCTGGAAAGCTTTAAAGCCCCGATAAGATAAGAGATGAGGAGATTTCTCCTCACCTGCAGCAAGAATACCAGGATTTACAACTTTGTCCTCATTTTTGGATGAAAATGGAAGCAAAGTGTTAATCACTGGAAAAGGAGGATCACGGATGAATGAGATAGAAAATTTATCCGGTGATAGAAATCTCTTGGATTGGATTCTAATGAATATCCTTGGATCTGCTTTCTTTGTGAGTAGAACCCTTTGAAAAAGACTTCTTTATGCTTTCTTGAATTAATCCCAGCTATTGAATCATCTTGAAGCCCAAGGTGATTGATCACATCCCTTGATTTTGTCAAAGTCTTTGAACGAATAGGAGTAGAGGGGATTGCCAGCGTGTAATTTAACCCATGTGAAGTAGGGTTGAGTGATGGTGATGGTTTTGTTGTTTTGCTGCAGGGTGCAGGGTGAAGAAGACCCTATTTTGGCAATTTGGCGCCAAATTTGGTTTTGTGTTTGTATTCCTGTTTAGGTAAAAACAGGGGTAAAGGTTTGAAGGTTTGGCAAGATTGGCCCCTTAGGTTGAATAATAGTCTTGCAATTTCAGTCCTTGTGGTATAAAAGTTTAAGGGGTTTGGCAATATTGGCCCTTGAGGTTATATGCTTCGTTTGCAACCATAGTCCTTAAAGGACTAACAACATTATGACTTAACAGCCTTATTGTGTGGGCTGTTAAGTATTTGGTTTGGGCTTGTTGGGCTAAATTTGGAAATGGGCCCAATAGCTTAAATAAGCTTAATATTTGGACTTTTAATACATTAATGGGCTGGCCCATTAAATACGGGTGGGCCCATTAAGTATTTCTTCAGTTTTGGCTTCGCTTTCGACTTTGACTTTTCGGGGTTGACTTTTGACTTTTTTCACGCTCTTTCCGTTCTCGTGCTCGGTTTTGTCGTTTTGGCTTTGTTTTTGTCCTTTTCTTAGATATCCGTTACCTGCACAATACAAATGCAAAACATACAAATACAATGTATTTTTGGGTACGTTTTTGGTCATTTAAGTCCGTTTTTAATGGTCAAAGGTATGTGTATTAAACACATACCAAAATACCCCATACTAAGATATTTGCCGTGTCCTCACGCAATGCTATAAGTAAACACTTAGGAAAACCTGAATCTCAATCACCCTGTCAACTACTTTACATCGAAAAGAAAAAAAGTAGCTAAGTGTTCATCAAGGGGAATTAAAGAATCAATAGTTTAGAAAAGCCCCGTTTTTACCATTCTTAAATATTTATATTTTTTCCTTTTTCTCATTTTTTGTACTTTTTTAAGCAACTAACTAACATATTTGACTTTCGTTATTTTTATAACTTTAGGGTCATAGAACAAGAAGCACTTCAATCCTAAAATGCCTCAAAAGATATTCATCGTCCTTGATTTTTCATCTGCCCCAAACCAAGCTTAAAACGAAATCACCGTTAAATATGAGTTAAGATGCTAACACTACTCAAATTTGTAACTTGTGAACTTTTCACTCTCGACAATTATTATATTAGGTGAATGTGCCATTTCGAATTTCAACCATGGATCAACGTTTTGCAAAATTACTATGCTTCACGTTCCACCCAAGAATAATGAGTTTGAAGGCGAGATCATCCCATGTAGAGACCTTTCGTTCTCGGACATCCAACTCGGGCTTAGTGACCAGGCTTTTGGACACCTCAACAGAGACTAGTATCGAGACTCACGGACCTTCGGTTTCAAAAACTCTTAGGTTTCCCGTTTATACATAGCTTATTTAGAAAAATCATAACTTAAAATGAAATAGTCTTAGTTCAAAAGCATATTTAAATTTAAGAAAAAAGAGATTTTCCCTATATTTATTAAATCATAATTATTTCACTTAACATTAACATAACCATGATGCAATTGAAATCCTCGACCTTTTAGAAGGCTGCAACATCGGTTGTGAGCCGGCAAGATGCAACAAACTTTTATCAGTCTCGGATAATTACTATGTGCCTTATTTAGAAGACTGCAACATCGGTTGTGAGCCGGCAAGATGCAGTAAACTTTTATTAGCCCACAGTTTATAATTATTACTCATTTTTTTCATTTTTTCCATTTTTTTTACTTTATATTACCAAGATATAGAGAAAATTTCTTTTTAGAAAATTTAAGTATAAATTTGAACTAAAATTATTGATATCATCCATACTTCAAAAATTGTTGATTTAAGTTTAATTTTCGAAAAGAGCACGTATTATTAGTCCGGTTAGGAGCTTATGGGAGAAAAAGCCACAAATTACACACATGAGCTTGTAAGATTTCCAAATAATCCTTGTTTAGCATCCAACTCATAATTAACTCTATCATTTTTCGTTCTTCGCAAAGATCCGCGAATGCTTAGTCTAAAAGTTAAGGAACAAGCTAGAGCTCAACACGCTCGATCGAGTCAAAATTTATTCTTTTTCTACCCAGCAGGAAAGTCAAAATTGTGACAAAACACTTATTTTATTTTTGAAATTTTTTAATTTTTTTGGTATTTTGGTGGTAAAAACGGGATTACGCGAAAACAACGGCTGCAGGCAAAATCAAATCGTTGATCCCCAATAATAGTTGAATGGAAACATTGTCCTCAATGTTTTAAGAAGGGTCTCTACGTAAATCTAAGGCCGTTTATTAAGTATGCCAAAAGATAAACGTTAGTCGATAAGATTTGGATATTGGATTCTCATAATGAAGCTGAGGATGTGAAGCTCGAGTGATCGAAGGACAAAACCATGAGCACGAGAGGCTTCAAAATCCGGGAAATCCTAGACAATAACACAAAACACAAAACACGAGAAATGGAAGAAGCGAGCCCTCTCACAACACACTTATTCATTACTACTATTATAATTAGGATAAGCATGGGTTGCCACCCACGAAGCGCTTATTTCTGTTAACTGAGTCTTGAGCCTGACTCGATCCCCTATACTTGAGCTTGTCAAGGAGGATAGAAATGGAGAAATGGAACATCCAAGATAGGAATGTCCTCTCCACAGATCAACATCGGGCTTTTATGATGAAAAAGCTTGGAAGCTTCAAAGCCCCGATGTGATGAAGAAGTAGGAGATTTCTCCTTTGAAGCAAGAACACCGTGATTGAAAACTTTGTCTTTATTTTTGGATAAAAATGAAAGTAAAGTATCAATCACGGGGGAATGAGTAGTAATAAATCTCGTGGATTCGACTTCAATGCATATCCCCGGATCTGTAAATCTTGGTTCTATCTCGGAAGGGGAAAGAACATCAAGATCGGATCCGACGATTAGAAGGAGAAGAAACATCAAGATCGGATCCGAGATCATTATGAGAAGGAATGAAGTCGAAATCCATATGAAGGGTGGGATGGGTGAGCAAAATATTAGGCACATCAACGGGGATGTCATTCACCACATCAATGGTTGAATCTCCCGAATCGGGATAATCAACATGAAATGATTCGAAGTCGGGAAGGAAGGTAGAATTATCGTCTTATTCCGAGTCATAATCATCACTCTCAATACCCGGTGGTATTGAGTCATCCGGACCGGGAAATATATTGATCTATTCCCTAAGAGAGTCACTATCCTCAACAGGGATAGGAAATGTGGGAAGAGACTCGTTGATCGTATTTGGATTAGCATGAAAATCTTCTGGCGGACGGATAGATGAATTATCGTATAACAACTTCTCCAAAAGACTAATATATTCCTCGTGCTCTCTATTAACAATTCTTGGAGGAATTGTTATGATTTCACCGTGAACTCATCGAAGAGAGAATCAATTTGGGAGAGGAAGCCATCAAAGTATCACGATCGAGTAATGATTCAAGAAGATAAGACTCGGTATCAAAACGATCATTTTTCAGAGTAGAATCGAGGTCTTCATTATGAATCAGATTAAACTCACTAGAAATGATTTCCTCGTCAAGATCAAAAAGAGGGTTCGAATAAGTTTTAAAACTCATTTCGTGAATAACCTCCTCATGACTTGACTCGTCATCATTAAAGGAAGAATCGTCGAAGAGAGGATTGGAAAACGTTGAAAAATTTTTCGTTTGAGAATCATCAAAATCGGGCACATCACACTCACGTTCATCCTCAAACTCACTTGGGTTTTGGACAAGGTCCTCAACACTAAACTTTATGAATTTGTCCGATTCCGTCTCTGGAATAGTGTCAAGATGCTCATCCTCCATTATGAGGGAGTTCGCTTTTGGTGAATCGGGTGTGATTGTGGTAGAACATGTCATCATAAGATGAGGTAGGCAAATTCCAACTTGGAGTATTAATAAATTCTGCCAACTCCTCGTTTATGCTTTGCAAATCTTGAAGAAGTTTGTTAAGCAATTCTTGTACCTCCTCGGATTGATGTTGCTTTTCTTTACAAGCATGTTTAATTTCAAGAAATTTGTCCCAAGCTTGCATTAAAACCTTCGGTGTTTCCCTAAAAGAAATACGATTAAATTTCTTTAGAAAGTTTTCTATCGATTTCATTAGGTCTTCTCGGGCTTGCAAAGCTTCCATGCTCATTTCTTGAGGAGGTTGATGAATGACGGGAAACTGCGGGGGTTCAATTTGGTCAAAACCGGAATAATTATAATCATAACACGGATTAGGTTCGTAATAATTCATCAGTTGACATTGAAAAGTCATATGAGGACCCCCGCAATCTTCATAACAAGGATATTGTTGTGGAAAACTTGGTAAAGTTTGTGGGAACTCATCATAGTCTTGATAGTAGCATGGTTCCGGATTTGAGATAATCGGAACTTGCGGTGTACAATAGTGACCATAACGAGCATCGATCCCGTAAAATTGATACAAAATGGGTTGAGAGTGTGTGGGGTGGTAAGAGAAATTTGGAGATTCGTTAAAAGAGTACGGAGTTGAAAAATCAATTGGATTTTCACCGTCATAAGTACAAATTTTACAAATTCCATTGCTAAGATGACAACCGCATTCTTGGCACTTACACGAATAACAATAAAAGTCATCCGACGGTTGTCCACACCCCGCATACTCAAATGGTAAATATGACTCCATGGATTAAGAGGGTTAAGAAAAAGAATTAAATGGCAAAGAGGTTAAAGGAGATTATTTTTGGTTTTTCAATAATTAATTAACAATTTATTTTAATTTGATCGAAGAACTTAAACCAATAATCAACTTGCTTCACGGTAGCTCTTTAAAACAAAAACGCACAAAGGAGCGGAGGAGCGGGAAAGCGCGAAGCTATTAAAATCGATCTCCTTTCGGGTCGTAGTTCCTCAGAACAACCCTCCTTATACCCCTCTTATAGTTTGTTAATCGATTAAAGGTGAGCCGTACCTTGCAAGTGACACAAAGGCAAGTTTTAAATCTTTGGTTTGGGAACTTATTATGATAATGCCTCAGTCGAGAGCATTATATACATGATGATTTTTATTGATAATTAAGGATAATGTTTTTATATTTTTGATTTTTTTTGTGTAACATTTCTCATTTTCAGGTTATTTACGACTTTAATAAATTCCATTATTTATTTTTAGAGTTTTACTCGTTCGCTGCAAAGCTATTAAAAACCTTCTCCTTTTCAGGGTTGTAATTCCCTGTAACAACCTCTCCTTATATACCACCTCTTATAGTTTGATAATCATCTTAAAGGTGAACTCTGTACTTCAGAAGTGGACAACACAAGGCAAGCGTTTTTAAAATCTTATTCGAGTATATGCGTTCTTTATTTGAATTTTTTGTTGTACATCATTATAACAAGTACTTTTTAATGGAAAAGTATTATTTAGGTATTTTACACATTTGGTGCTTTCAAACTTTAGGAAAAGTATATTAAGGATAATGTTTTTATATTTTTGATTTTTCTTGTTTTTGTCTTATAATTATACTAATAAAAGAAAAATGAAAAATATTTTTGTATTTTTATAAATAAAAGAAAATATTCACAAACGAAATTGAGAACTTTACGAGGAAGGGTCTTCAAGTCACTAATCGTCAAACCGTAACGATATTGTCACAACACACCTCCCCGGCAACGGCGCCAAAAATTAACAATCACCTTTTTGGGTTGGTAATTATATCAAATAGTATAGTAAAATTATCAAAATATAAAATCATCGCGAGTCAACCTAGTCAACCCTTTAGGAAAAAGGACAACAAACTCACGGGTATGATATAAATGATTACAGGCAAGTGATCACCCGGGTCGTTCTCCCAACGAGGCGTGAAATTGACGGTTACGTTATTGGTTTGACTTTTCGATGCTTGAATACAAGAAAGATTTTATTGTGGTTTTCTAAATCTACGGGAAATACAAATTAAGGCAACGGGAAAACTTAAAAATCTACAAGAAACATAAATAAGGAAAGGGAAAGATAATAGGTAAGATAAACTAAAAACGGAAGCAATTACGAAATTAAAAACAAATAACGAGAACTTAAAAACGCGTCTAAATAACGAAATTTTCAAAATTAAATCCTAAAAATGCAAATTTCAAAAAAAAAATCTTAAACTAAACACTTAAAACTAATTTAATAAAAATTAAAACTATTTTTTAGTATTTTAAAACTTTTTTAAATTATTTTTAAGAATTAAATCCAATATAAAAGAAATAAAAACAAGTAAATCATAGCGACGCTTTATTTTGTTACAAGAAAATACTTCACTAACAATCACTATTCTAAGGTTCTCCTCCACTCTAACATTAGCGACACTTTTTTATGCACTAAAGTGTATTCAACCTATTTTTTTTCAATTTATTCAATTTTTTCTTTTTGAAACGTTAAAGACAAGCTGGACATAAGCACAATTTACAACTAAACGTTATAAAAACTTAGATATGATCCAGGAAATAAGCAAAAGAAAGTCACAGTTTACACTTAAAAGCTTTTGGACATGTTACACTAACAGGTTTACTAAGTACAATTTAAGCTAGAATTTAAGGGCCTTAATGAATAAGCTATGGTCTAATAATGAAAAATTAATAAGTCTACACACCAATAAGCACAGAAAAGCATAGATTACACATTTTGAACAACTGATAAGCTAAAAAAAACTAATAAAAAAACTGACATATGCCTATTTTTTTACCAAGTGCTCAATGCTTAAACTGTTAGGTACTTTTAAGGGCAAATAAGCTAATGAAACACAAAATAAGCTAACACCTCTAATGCCCTACTCCTAATAAGCTAATAGAAACCAAAATAAGCAAAGTCATTAAGTTAGAATAAGCTAGAAAACTAAAAAGGCCTTAAATCAGTTAGCAATTTTTTTTAAACTAAAACTAAAAGAGCTTACTAAATGGCTTTTTAAAACTCAATAAGCTAAAGGCAAACACAAATAAGCTGAGACACCCCAATTCCCATACCTAGTGAGCAAACATGACTAAAAATGAACAAGAAAAATAGAATGAAAAAGCAATAAAAAGTAAATAAGCCATTAGCTACACACTGACACTTACACAGCCTAAGGGGGCAATTTTAAGCTACTTTTTAAGCTAGCTAAAGAATAAGCTAAAACCTAAAAGCTAAAAACAGTTTGAGATTGACCAATAAGCTTTATGAAAAAGTAATTTTTAAACATTTTGAAAAATGATTAAGCTAAAAGAAAAACAATTGAAAAGGGCTAACAACTAACCCATTCAAGTATGCAATAACTGTTTTGACCCATTTGCATAAAGACAATGAAACAGTTTATAAAACTTAAAGACCAGATTTTAAACTTGAAATAACATGCATATTGAACATTTAAAACATAACTTTGAAACATGAAACTTAAAATCAAAAGGCACACATATTAAGCAAGGAAAATCATCACAGGTTTGAACATGATTTCTAAATCTTTGAAAAAGCTTGTAAAACTAAAAAAAAACTTACAAAGGCTGATTTAAAGTACTTAAAATAGAATGTTAAGAATGGCTAAATGACCCAAAATGGTTTTCTACCTATTTTGACCCATTATGGTCCTTATGCCAAACACTCCCTTAAGAAAATGAAAATCCACTTTTAAGCTTATATAAGATCTTAACAATGTAAGACACCTTAAAATAGATTATTATCTAAGTGAATTAAAGCAAAATAAGCCAAACCTAACATCTAATAAGCACTAAAAATAAGCTAAGAAGAAATACGCACTATTGCTATAACTAAGACAGTTTCTTGATTTAAACTAAAAGACTAAATAAGACAAACTTTGTAAGCAACTACTCAATACAATAAGCACTTAAGATAAACTAAACTAAATAGCAGCATTAACTGCTTATCCACTAGACTTAACTAGGCAAATATTGCTTAAACCAAACACCCCTTATTAGACTGAAAAACAAATTTAAGCTAAAAAAAAATTATAAAGAGCTTTAATAATAAGTAAAATTAAGACAGAATAAGCACAGTTAAAACAGAAATAAGCACAATAAGCAGGAATAAGCTATGGAACAA
>BQNB010116943.1:0-21265 GCA_026074375.1 Tanacetum coccineum
AATACATTTAAACAAAACATTACAGAAAGAAATAGGATGGTAATCATTCACACGAGTAGGGGTCTATACCTTCGGGATAAGGGCAATGCTAGTGTGATTAAGCTCTTTCAAGAGCTTGCCATTAACAAAGAATCCGTGACCTCATTGGCCACCACATCCCAAGCCTTTTTAAAAAAAGCAGTCGTGTACCTATCGGGGCCCAGGGCTTTATCATCCCCCATCGAAAATAAAGCCTCCTTCACCTCTTCTCTAGTAACATCCCGCACCATATAAAGGGTCACCTGATCATCAAGCCGAGACCTAAACAGATCAGAAGTATTAAAGCCATTAGTATCACCAGGTTGTCCAAGAAATGCTTCATAATGAGAAACAAACGCATCTGGAACCCTATCATTTTCAAATAGGACACCAGCCGCATTGGTCACCACATCAATCCGACTGACTAATGCGACTCTTCACCACTTTATGAAAATGGGCCGAATTGGAATCCCCTTCCTTAAGCCATTGAATTTTCGCCTTTTGCTTAAGAAACTGTTCCTCCATTAGAGCTGCTTCATTAAACTCATTTACATACCGAGCTTCATTCTCCCTAAGACTCACATTATAAGGGTCTTTGTCAAGTAACTCTTGCGTATCATCAAGCTTCTGTTGAAGCCTAACAACATTATCATGTAAATTTCCTTTCTCAAAAAGGTTTCTTCAACAGCTTAAGTTATTTAGTCACACAAAACATGTGAAAACCACTAACCTGTTGGTTCCAAACTCCACTAACCACCTCAGTAAACCGCTCATTAGAAATGAGAATATTAAAGAATTTAAACGGTCTTGGTTTAGTAACATTCAAAGTGGTCAATTTTAGAACCGAATGAGCATGGTCTGAGATACAATAGGGTTTAAAGATAGCAAAAGCACCCGCAAACCCATCCATAAACTCCAAATTCGCCATAACACGATCAAGTTTCTTAAGAACCCCATGTGTGCCCTTCGGTTTTTGGTTCCATGTGAAATGGAGCCCCGAATTATTATCATCCATAACCTTAATATTTTCCACACATTCCTTGAATTCGCGCATGGATATATCCACATTAGACCCTCCAGCCGAAGTATCATTCAGGAAAAGAGTGGAGTTAAAGTCTCCCATTAAACACCACGGGCGGTTGCGGACATAAAGCTTGTGCAATCCTAATCCCTGCCAAAGAGCACGCCGATGCGTGTACCGGTTGTGAGCATAGATAAAGGAACAAAAGAGCTCTTTTTTCTCCACCTTTAACCAAACACGCACATGAATAGATTGATCATCAAAATTAATCACCATCACATCCACTTCATTGTGGTTCCATCCCAAAATAATCCTTATACCCTTGTTACAAACAGCACCATTAGATGTCCAGTCCCAATGAGTAAATAAACTCACACAAAGTCGTGAGAGGTTTGAGCTAGCCACATGAGACTCCAATATAGCACATATAGAAAGATTGTTTTCGGAAATAACCTGTTTAACTTCATTCTGTTTAGGAGAGAAGTTCAAGCCCCTAATATTCCATGTACCGATATTAAACATGATTAACAATCTCAACAGGAGTGCTTGCCCTCGAGTTAGCAGCCGTAGCAGCCGCGCCTTACCTTTCCTCCATAATCATTTCCTCATCGACCTCATTATCACTAACATTAAGAGTAGCATTACAAACATTATCATCCCAAGCACCACCATCCTCGTCTAGCAAAACACTAAAGGAAACCCTAGGTTCTGAATGAACCTTGGGGTGTTGGTTCTGACTCGTACTAGTAACTTTATTAACCACCTTCTCACTAGTTTTAGATGTTACGTTACACAGCGGTTCAACGCGGACGATATATCAGCAGTTTAAGGGCCAGGGTTTGTTAGCTAACACCTCAACCTGTTTCCTTAGTTTGTTCTTTTCTTTTTCTTATAAATGAAACCATATCATTCTCCCATAGCAGGTTCGCCTCACCTTGGGATTTTCGAACACTTGTCAGTAACATGATCAAAAACCATACATGTAGAACACCTAGGCGGTTTCCACTCATACTCAATTTCAATAGTAGCCAGAGAGTGTCCCTTGTCTTTCCCTTTAGGAATAGCTATCACAATCGATTCCATAAGCTCTTTATCAGCCGAAACTTCCACAAGAGCTCTTGCATATGTACTACGTCCCCATGAACTCAAGCGCATGTTACTAGTATACGAATCCAACATAATCGGTTTGCCAATTTGCGTGGTGATAAGGCTAAGCCCGACCTCGGAATACGCAACAATTGGCACATGGTGTAATTTAACCCAAACTGGAGCACTCTTAATTTCCGCCTTCTTCAAATCTGTGTTAGGGGTCCACACATTCAGAATCAAAGGGACTAGTCGAATTAACCATGGACCATTCTCCAAAACACTTTCCATGCCTTCCTTGGTCTCAAATTGAAACAAAAAGAAATCGTCATGAAGTTGTACACGCTTAAGACCATATTTCGCCAATGTGTTCTTGACATAGTTCTCCACCAAAGGGAAGGCAAGACGCTTCCCAATAAAATAACCTACAACGTATTAGAAAGACGTGATGATACCTTATCAACCGCATCCAACGGGGGTGCGATGGCAGCCCCCTCAACAACTTCCTCATTCCTGAGCTCAGTGATCTTGACAACATTCTTGACCTGCTTTTTATGGAGTACCGAAGCAAATGTTTGCACACCAGGCTCCTTGACCCCATTAATCGTCGCATCCTCCCATCCTGTGGCACCAGAAGGCTTCGGATTAGGGTTCACAGGTCGATTAGGTTCCTCATTAACATTCCCCACACCAACAAGATTATTGGTATCAGCAATAGAATTACTTGAAAGACGATTCATCCAATTTTATGCCAAAATTGCTTCATAATACTTGACCCATCCAACAACTTAATAATTTTAGTGTAATGAACTTTTCTAAGACCTCATTTACCAATTGTGACGGCTGCTTATTAATATAACTCTTTTTGAGAAGTAGGTCCATGTACCTACATAATACATTATCGCTAACAATCACAACATACACTCCTATACACTCCTATATAACAAATGAAATATATATATCATTTTATTGACGCGGTTAATAGCATGCTCATCTTTAGACACTGTAATGAACCATGCATTTTGATTTCATGTTACGATCCTTAAAACAAAATGACTAAAACGAACATAATTTATACTTTAAATGCATAAACATCAGTTTACATATTACCTTATAGATATAAGGCCATATAAGAATATAAATGTACGTTACATCGTATTGACACATATATTAACACCCGTTAAACACTAAGATGTACACTAACTAATTGAAACTCATATTACAACACCCGTTTAGATTTCTTTTTTATTGATGCATTTCATCCAATAGTCTGTGTTCATAAAAAATAACCTTGATCTCAACCTTGCATCGAATCAAAGTATCAATCAATCCAAAAAACAAAATGAAATTTCAAATCCTATGAGGGGTTAAGATGTTGAGTTTACCTATGCCTAATAATGAGGGGTTAGCTTCATTCGAGTAGTTTACACATGATGGTTGCTTCAAGTTTCATTGTCCACAATCTGACAATTTAAACTAAAGACATATTGTAGTAGTAATTAACCTTACTTCTACATTATAATGCGTCAAAATAGTTCTGATGTGAACATATAGAACAAACATGACTTTTTGTAGAACAAATTAAAAGTTTACCAAAGTGTTAAATTCATGTACGATTTCCATGTAAGTGAAATATATAATTCGGAAACATACCCTTCGTCAAACAAGATTATCCATCCATTGCCCTTTAGTGACATTCACAAGAGTACAAACTAAAATAGTTAGTTTATATATATGATTGTCTAATAGTGAGAAATTGAGTAGAAAAAACACATCGTTTCTTCATTTGGAACTTTTTTACATCTTTTGATTACAAAAGACGCGTCAACGTATAGAAAAGATCCAATAATTTAGGAAAAATTAAATATTGTAAATGAAGAATGTGAGAAAAAAGGATTTGAATTATGTTGAAACCATTAAACAAATCGAAATTTACAATATCAGTTTAAAAAGAAAAACGATTTACTCATAAACTCATAATATCTCCTTACGTAAAGTAACTGTTTCATAAATTGTCAGTTACCAAAATTATTTGAAAAGTCATTTAACAATTGTCACCATAACTAAATGGAAACAAAATAATTTGTCGATCATCTCTCACCTGGCTTAAGTGACATTGCCTAGGTGGATTAAATGATATGGCAAGTTTAAAAAAAACATTTGTTTATTATATATTTTTATTATAGATTATAGATATAGATATATAGATTTGAATGAACAAAATCAAATTAAAAGTACTATAATCGTCATGAAATAGCTAAAACACCAAACCAACCAGCACATCTATTTGTAGCAATTCAAAAGTAAAATAATAAAAGAGTAGTCGTTTTTGGAATTAATCAGCTCGCAATATTAAAATAAAATTGGCCCACGAATACTTTAGAAAACCATAAGGGCATGTTTGGTACAAGGAGTTCAAGATAAAAAAAATATACAAATGATTTGATTTCCTTTGTTTGATTGGTAGAGATTTGATTTCTTTGAGGAGTTGGGTCCTTTGTAATTTGTGTGGAAATCATTTCCATCATAATTGATGTGGAAACCATTTCTCACTTGTGAGAATTCATTTGAGCCACAAAACAAAAGAGATTTATTTACGTTTTATTTATTTATTATTTATTGTTATTATAAATATTAAAATAATAATAATAATAATTTATTTATTTATTATTATTATTATTAAATATTATTGTAATTTTTTATTAATTATTATTATTTTTATTATTATTTTTATTATTATTATTATTATTATTACTATTATTATTTTACAGTTTATTATTATATAATAATATTTTATTATTTGTTAATATTATTATTATTATTTATTATTTTTATTATTTTTATAGTTTATTATTATTTGTTATTTATTTATTTATTATTATTATATATTATTATTTTTTATAATAATAATCTTTTTTATTATTATTATTTGTTTATTTATTTATTTTTCTATTTAAATCTTTTTTAAAAGGAAAAAAAAGATTTGCGTGATTATTATTTTTTTTTCAATTCTCTGACGCTATCAAACGGTGGAATTCAATAAACCATCTATCTGTATTTCATTTCTAAGAAATTCAATTCTTTGCTTCATTTCTAATCTCTGAAATTCTCTGTACCAAACGTGCCCTAAAGAAGATAAGTCTCTTCAATATGAGAGATGAAATAAGTTAAAACTTTGTATAAGTTGAGGTATATCTACCAGTGCACTTTGTTTTTTCTTTAAACAATACCAACCGAACTCGTATAAAACATGTACACAAATGTACGTAACTAAGTATAACTAACTTCTCTTTACCCCATGTGGGATTCAAAACTTAAAATAAGTTTTAAAAAGCGAGATCATACTAAAAGTTGTTCTAAAGAAATAACACATTGGTTGACGTAATCAAGTATTATCTTATAGGTTTTTGATCACAAAATAGCAACGAACCGTTTTGATAAGTGAATTATAAAATTATCATTAAATGCAACAAATTCATCGTTTTGCATATTTTGATGTGTTGGTATAAGGTCTTTTGATTTATACACACTTTTGACTTGAACCATACGCACTTATAGGTATAATGATTGTGTTTCGTTATTTTAATTTTTTTATTATTAAACAACTTATCATTAAATAATGATTACCTCTTTTTTTAAAATATTAATTAACTTATTATTTTTTATATTGTGACTTTTTTATCAATTATTTGTTACAATGAACTAATTATATATTTTATTTTATAAAAATATACTTATAAAAAATGTACATTTTCATACGTTTTCTACGGTGTTGTCCGTTTTTGTAATTTTTATACGTTTTCGTAAAAAATTTCTACGTTTTCTTACCTTCTCTTACGTTTTCGTCTGTTTTCGCACGTTTTTGTCCGTTTTCTACGTTATCGTACGTTTTCTTACGCTTTCGTACGTTTTCATACTTTTTCGTCCATTTTCTTCTGTTTTCGTCCGTTTTTTACGTTTTCTTCTGTTTTCATACGTTTTCTTACATTTTCGTCTGCTTTCGTACGTTTTCTTACGTTTTCATCCGTTCTCATACGTTTTCTTACATTTTCTTACCTTTTCATACATGTTCGTCCGTTTTTACGTTTGCGTATTTTTTTCGTAGGTTTTTATACGTTTTTTCTACGTAAAAAGTATCACTACAACAAAATGGTTGACTTTTCACACTTATTATGGCATGGCTTCACACTTTAAAGTGTGTGAATTTAAAAAGTTCACCCTAAGCTTGGTGTGAACCGATTGGTGTAACAAATAATTTCACACTTACAAGTGTAAAGATTTATGAAACACTTCACACTTTAAGGGTATGTTTGACGCGCGAACTTATCAGAGCTTATCATAGCATGAGCTTATTTTTTTTAGAAAAATAAGCTACCATTAAAAATAAGTCTCGTTTGGCTGACACAGCTTGAAGGAGCATGTAAAAAAATATGCTACTAAATGGAATGCTAGTTAAACTAGCATGTAAAAATAAGCTCCAGCAACATGCTCCACATCCAGCTCCAGCAACCCGCTCCAGCTCCTACCAGTACCAAACATACCCCAAGTGTGAAGATTTTGCAACAATTCTTCACACTTTCAATTGCGATGGTTATGATTTATAAAACAATTCCTCACACTTTTAAGTGTGAACTTTTAATACTTCACACTTTTAAGTGTGAGAATTTTGAAACAATTCTTTACACTTAGAAGTGTGAATATTCTAAAAATAAAGTTCACGCTTCATAAAGTGTGAAGAAAAAAGCGTGAACAAATGACATATCTGTTGTAGTGTATAATAAACGTATGAAAACGTAAAAATAACTTTCGAAAACGTAACAAAACGTACGAAAACGTAACAAAACGTACGAAAATGTAAAAAACGGACAAAAACGTAAAAAATAACAAAAACGTACGAAAACAGACTGTTTAAATATTATTTATTGTTTAATGAACTTAACTTTGTTTTTATGGGTCATATATACCACTTAAACTAAGATTAAAATGCAAAAGAACTACCAATCTCTAACTAAACTTGGCGTGCAAATGAGTTGGTGAGTAAACATATATGCTTGTAGCGCCGCAACGGGGCAGTTTTATATGACCGTGCTTCGATGCGGACTTGTTTCATAGTTACTTAGCTTTCAATGTATACATGTCATATTACGTTATATACTCGAAATTTCTACTATCTAAAAAAGATGCATAAATTTTCACATTGTTGTCACTCATAAAATATTTTGTATAATCGAAAAAAATTACATGTAAAAGTAGTAAACTCTTCTTTTCATACAATGTTATATACAAGTAAAAATTAATATATGCCTATTACATTTTACTAGTTTATTATATATTAAAAAGGATTAAATGTTGTAGGGCCACTAACCTCAACAAACATGAGTGAAAATTAATATATGCCTATTACATTTTACTAGTTTATTATATAGAGCATTGCTAAATCCTTCTATAAAATAATCTTACATATCATTCTACACACATAATAATATAATATATATTAGGTCTATTTATTCTTTCTTTAAATTCAAACCATCAGTTCCGCATTTGTCAAAATCCTGCGTGTCATAAAAGATTTGCAAAATGTTTTTTTTGAGGAAATAACATTTTTGTATTATATATTAAAAAGAAGGATTAAATGTTGTAGGGCCACTAACCTCAGTAAGGGTTTTTCTAACATGTGCCCCAAGGGCACATGTTAAGGTGGGGACACATGCTGTGTGTCACAGCCTGATTGGTTAACAGTTATTTGTAGGATTTTGATTTAGATTCGGATTATGATTTAGATTTAGGTTTGGATTTGAATTTGAATTTGATATAAGAAAGAGAAAATATAATATTATAAATATATTTTTTTTTATAATTTGATATTAAAATTAGTTATATGTTACATTTGAATAAAATATACAATAAAATAAAAAAGATGTGAGAATCTAGTGGTTGAGAATAATCTTAGCAAAAGTCTGACCATTTTCTCCAAACTGACTGACAACTTTTTCAAAAGTCACTACATTTGCTGGGATTGGAAAAATAGGGTTTATGCCTTAATATTATAAATATACACAATGAGTGACTGATCTATTGTCGTTTTGACAGTGGGTCACTCGCTATAGTAACGGGCTTCATTTTTTTTTTGTTTAAAATTTGTATGCACACAGTAGGAATGGAAAAAAAAAATATTACAAAAGTTTTGATCCACTGTCGTTTTGACAGTGGGTCACTCGCTACAGTAACGGGCTCCCATTTTTGGGACAGCCCGTTTTGTTTTTTTTATTTTTTTATATTTTTTTTATATTTTTTAAAATTTGTATGCACACAGTAGGAATGGAAAAAAAAATATAACAAAAGTTTTGATTTATTCAGATAAAAAAAATACCCGCAGAAACATCTTTAGATACCTATTACTTTACAATAATCGATATGGTCATAACATACAACCCATTATATTAAAAAGAAACAATATAACAAAAAACTACACTTTTTAAACATGAGACTAACACATTAAAGCCATTTATAAAAAATTATACTTAATATACACATTTGTCGACAAACTAGCCAAAAATTCGGCAAATAAAATGTGGCCACCAACACTGGCCCAAAGTAAAAAAAAAAAACTTACCCAAAAATTAGACTGGAAAATCTGGCTCAAAGAGTAAAAAAAAATACAAAACGGTCCCTCCAAAACTTTTAAATATTTAGCGTTTTGTTCTTACACAAAAAAATCCGCTGTAAAAAAAAAATTAACAAAAAAAACACGTCAAGTTTTTATTGTTCACAACTTTTTTACATTCATCGGCCTAAATAAAAAGATATTGAACCATCCCAAAAAAAGAAAATATTCGGGAAAAAATTATCCCCTCCCAACGCAAAAAAAATTTCCCGAATCGTACAAAAAAAGGAAATATCCAGGAAAAATAGCCTAAAGTCTGGCCCAAAGTAAAAAAAAATACAAAACGGACCCTCACCTTTTAACTATTTACGATTTTCTTACACAAAAATTCCCGTAAAAAAATTTACAAAACCGTTCCAAAAAAAAGAAAATATTCAGGAAAAAATTAGCCCGTCCCAACGCAAAAGTTTTTTCCCCGAATCATACAAAAAAAAATTAAAAATTAACCCCGCCATAACGCATCGCCAAAAAAAACCTCCCGAAACGTAAAAAAATTATTCGGGAAAAAATTAGTCCCGCCGCAACGCGCGGGTTCTTTTGCTTGTTTGTTATCACTTTTGTATCAAACAACAAACATAGACATGAGCCTCATGGACCCACACGAAAACCCATAAACCAAACGCACCCTAATATTTTCAAAGCCAGATTAAAGTGTGTATCTTTAGGTCAAAGTGTAAATGAAACTAATGACCCTATGTTAAAAATAGTGACATGTGTGATATGACAACACATCAAAATGTGCACATTGGAACATTTTATAAAAGTTCGTTGCATTTAATAATATCTTTAACAAGAGTTTATTGCATTTAACAATACTTTTATAAAAGTTCATTGTATTTAATAATACTTTTTATACAATGTTTGAGGAGAGTTATATTGGATACCAAAAAAAAGTTGGATACTAGGGGACTCATCCACATCATCCATCTAAAAAGAAATCAATGGTTGTGATTAAAAGCATTTAATTATTTCACCTATTTTTTAAAATTTAAATATCTCATAAACCGTTAATCGTTAAGCAAAAAAAAATATACCATTACGACGAGCATTTAATTATCTTTCTATAGATATCCACTTTGATATACTTTCGACAAAAAAAAAATTACGTTTTTTTCACGTCTTTTTCATCTTTTTTCCACGTTTTTTTTCAGATTTTTCACGTTTTTTCACTTCTTTTTTTTAGTTTTTCACTTTTTTTTTTTTACGTTTTTCCGTTTTTTCGTGAAAAGTTTTTTTTTTTCGTTTTTTCGTTTTTCAGTTATTTTTCTGTTTTTTTCTCCGTTTGTTTGGAAATTTGCATTAAAATATCATATAGAATATAACACTAATAATCATAATGATTTAACACTAAAATTAAATTTCATAGATGACATAGCACTTAATATTCATTATATGATATACACTATCATATATGATTTGTTACACCCATCTAATATCATACAATATATGATTTAACAGTATATTCTTAAATATTCTATATGATTCTCATTGCAGTTTCAACGAGAAAAAGTCGAGAAAAAATATGATAAACACGAAAAAACAAAAAAAAATTTTTGTCGAAAGTTATATAAATGAGAAAAACGTGAAAAAAAAGTGTTAAAAAGTGGAAAAAAGGGAAAAAAAAAGTGAACTAAAATTTGAAATTAACGTGGGACAAATAACTTGAATTTTTTTTTTTGTCGAAAGTATATCAAAGTGGTTATCTATAGAAGATATTTAAATCGCTTCGTTGATGGTATATTTTTTTGCGCTTGTAAATTAACGGTGTGGTGATATGATTTGAAAAAAAAAAGGTTGAAAATAATTTTGGGTTTAATCTTATCCATTAGATTAAGATGAAGATGAATGGTGGAGATTGGTCCCCTAGTATCCACAAAAAACTTTGTATCCAAATGAACCTAAATCACAATGGTTTACATCACAATATATAACCAACCAAACTTTCCTTTCTTCAATCCTCGTGGGACAAAAATCTTCAAACAAGTTTTTGATGGAAGTTGCTAAATAGACACAACATATTTTGCATAACATAAAATAGAATTTGATATCATGTTTAGGTTCTCTGTCTACAACTCTACATAGTTTTCTTTTTAAGCTTTGAGAAAATTAGTAATATAAAGGGCTATTTCTATTTATGCCCAAAATTTTTGTGTGTGTGTAGTGTATGCCCCAAAAGAAAGTCCCTACCTTAAATGCCTCAGAGCGACTAGAGCGACCGGAGCGACCTATTAAAAATTAGTATTTGTACTTTTAAAGTACACTTTGTGTAAATGTACTTTTCTAGCCATGTTTTTTAATTAGTTAGAGCGACCTGTATTTATACTCGGAGCGACTTCACTTTTTTTTACTTTTTCCAACCCACTAACCATCATCTCCAACCCACACCCATCATCACCAATTCACCACCACCATCAACTTCATCAATTCATCACCACCATCATCTTCAACTTATTCATTTTTTTAAAGGCAGTAGAATTAAAAACCGAACAGGAGAAAAAAACAAACTAGTGGCATCCCACAACTCCTCATCAAGCAGATAAGGAGATGAGACCCAAAAAGAAGAAAGAAAGACCCACCATTGGGCCAAAAACTGGACTAGAAAAACCTACATTACAGATCCTACATAAACATATTTCACTACACATGACATATAAGAAATCAGGTGCCAAACACTCGGACAGTTTCATTTGCAGAGTTGTACACACACGTCTAAGTTGTCACCACAGAACACGATCAATGGTCATTCTCCAAAAATAGATCTGTACGTTAATTTTCCATACTATTTGATGACGTATAGTATACCAAGCCTTCGGGCTTGGGTCACACTGCCACTTGGGCTTCTGGGTCCAACGTAGCAGTCATGGGCCAAAACTAAACCCAATCCTGCACTGGTAACGACCCGGACACAGCAAAACGGACGCGGATCTAACTATAGGCTACTTCCATCCGCGGAAAACACACGCATCCGTACACACGATTACTGCGGAATCTTGCCCAACAAGAGACCCACTCCGACCACTAACGAAACAAATAAAATATTAGGAAACCCTAATATTTCACTCGCTTATAAAAGGGACCATCTGACACAATGAACAGTATGATTTTCTCACTCTACATACACACACTTTCTCTCTCTACATGTTTACTTACTCTCACGCCGGAGTCTAATCGTGGGGTCCGTCCCCACGGTAAGGCTAACGGTTTTTATTTAATTGTGCAGGAAATCATCTCACCTCTCTTGCTCTAGTACAAGATCTAACACTCAAATCATTCGGATGCCCGGTTCAATGAAGGATTTGAGCCCTATTCTAAGCCCACCACTTATTTTGTACTAACAAGTGGCGCCATCCGTGGGACCCTAACACAACCACGTTTTCTAAAATACTCATCATGATCACTCGCGAACAGCACACCCTGACCATTCCCACGTCCGCCGTGCGGAACACCGGGGGAAGAAGTGGCCTACAAGGTCTCGAGGAGCCTACGTCTGACGAGGTCCTAAGAGAACTGTGCGACAAAAACTACCACCAACTGTTGCCGCTCATCGCTAAAAAAATGCAAAAAGAAAAAGAGCAGCAAGATAAGCTCAACGCAGTAAAGGCACGCCTACTCTACGGTGATGAATCTGGAAGAAATCCAAGAAATCGCGAAGAGTCGCACTACTCCGAATCCAAGACACCAACCGCCCGGACATAGCCGAAAAGGAAGCATGGAAGTAAGCACTCCTGAAGCCCATCGCCAATTTCCAGTGTCTTTAGAAGACTCATACGAAACAAACCTCCTTCACCTAGGCCAGGCCACGGAAGGAGGGTGGTGTATTCAATAGGTTGGGGGGAAAGAACAAAGTGCATCTGTACGTTCTGACAGCCGTCACAGTTCCCACGAGAAGGGAACCAAAGTGCAACCAAGGAAGCATCATCACAGGGGCACATCGCTCCGAGGATACAACAAATATTCGGAGAGTAAAGACAGCTAGGGAGGTCACTGGAAATCCAAATCAAAGAGGCACACGTCAAACACCTACGAAGATGATCTCTCTCAGCTTTGGACGTGTGAGGAAAGAAACCCTTTCACACCTCGGATTCGGCATTTAGATTTCCCAAGGACAAGGATGCCTAGCCATGTCAAGACATACGACGGAAGCGGGGATCCGGAAGACCGCTTAAAGTTATTCCAGTCTGCTGCAAAAACAGAGAGGTGGGCAATGCCAACATGGTGCCATATGTTCAACTCAACGCTCACTGGAAATGCTAGGGTCTGGTTCGACAAGCTCCTAAAATAATCCATTGACAGCTATGAAGATCTAAGAGCAGCATTCAGGGAAAATTATCTCTAGCAAACAAAACACATCAAAGATCCGATGGAAATACACCATATCAAGCAAAGAGATGGAGAATCCATGAAGGACTATGGAAAGATACAAAGCAGAAGTCCTGGACGTGGAAGGAGCACCGGAATGCATGAAGATCTCCGGATTCATGCACGGGATAACCCACCCTGAGTTGATCAAACGTTTATACGAGAAAATCCCGAGATCAATGGACGAAATGTAAAGGGTGGCTACGTCTTTTCTGCAAGGGGAAGTCGCCGCATTCAATCATAGTCGGAAAAAAGCACCCGCGCCGTGGAGGCAACCAGAAGAAGGAAACAAGCCAAATTTCAAAAAGGGTTTCAAAAACAAGCAAAGGTCGGATCGGAAGCCAGATAGGTTTTCACTCCTTACGAAAACCCCGAAAGAAATTTTCACTTTAGAAAAAGGAAAATTCAAGGCTCCACCACCAATGGTAACTCTCGTGGAAAAAAGGGATCCAAACAAATACTGTGAATTTCACGCGGATACGGGCATAGCACGGACGAATGCATGCAGTTGAGGAAGCAGATAGATGAGATGATTAAGTCAGGTAAATTGTCGCAATTCATCAAAGAATTAAAACATAACGACAAGCCAAAGGCACAAAAGAAGGGGGAAACGACCGAAAAAGACAAGCCCCTAGCCATCTTGATGATTCAACTGTGGGAGAGGGTAGCCAAACAAAGGGTCACCCAGAGTTTCTCTCTGGAGACAGTAGGCTACTTCCGTCCGCGGAAAACACACGCATCCGTACACACGATTACTGCGGAATCTTGCCCGACAAGGGACCCACTCCGACCACTAACGAAACAAACGAAATATTAGGAAACCCTAATATTTCACTCGCTTATAAAAGGGACCCTCTGACACAATGAACAGTATGATTTTCTCACTCTACATACACACACTTTCTCTCTCTACATGTTTACTTACTCTCACGTCGGAGTCTAATCGTGGGGTCCGTCCCCACGGTAAGGCTAACGGTTTTTATTTAATTGTGCAGGAAATCATCTCACCTCTCTTGCTCTAGTACAAGATCTGACACTCAAATCATTCGGAGGCCCGGTTCAACGAAGGATTTGAGCCCTATTCTAAGCCCGACACTTATTTTGTACTAACAAGAGTCATTTGGTTCGAGAGTTATTTGAAAATTTTGTAATCTCTAACTTTTTGCTAGCCCTGTTAATATACAAAACGATAATATTGCTTTTCAAAAAAAATAACTAAAGCTTTTAAAAATATTACTACGTAACATATAAACAACAAGAGTCTAAGAGTGTGTTTAGTTGGGGAAAAATATCTCATTTTTCTAGGAAATTTTTCATTTGAGAATGGAAAAACTGAAAACTTGTTTAGTTGCACTTTTTTCCAATATTTTTCAAAAAACAAAAAATTCTCATTTTCTAAATTTATATGAAAAAATAGAAAACCACAATTTACTATTCTTCATTTCTTTTTTCCCTAACAAAATAAAACGTAAACATAACTCAAACCAAATAAAACATGAGTACCAATATTCGAACCCTATCTAGAGGTGGCAAATGGGTCGGTTTGGGTCATGGGTCAAACAGGTCATGTTTTAAAAATGGGTTTAACGAGTCATGGGTCAAACGGTTTGGGTCAGGTCGACCGACTAAATTCTGGTGTTTCCATATATTTTTGAACGTTTTATACGTTTCGTTAGTCTATTTACGCTTTCGTCGATTTTTTCTTTTTTTTACGTTTTAGTCCGATTTCTTACGTTTTTGTACGTTTTTGTCCGATTTCTTACGTTTTCGTCCAATTTCTTACGTTTCCGTCTGTGTTTTTACATTTTCGTCCGATTTCTTAAGTTTCCGTACGTTTTTTTACGTTTTCGCCCGTTTCTTACGTTTTCGTCAGATTTCTTACGTTTTCATCCCATTTCTTACGTTTTCGCCCAATTTTTTACGTTTTTGTCCGATTTCGTACGTTTTCGTCCGATTTCTTACTTTTCCGTCTGTTTTTTTACGTTTTCGCCCGATTTTTTAAGTTTTCGTCCGTTTTTTACGTTTTCGCCCGTTTTCTTACGTTTTCTTCCGATTTCTTACATTTTCGTCTGTTTTTTACGTTTCGTCCGATTTCTTACGTTTTCGTTCGTTCTTTACGTTTTCGTCTGTTTTTTTACGTTTTCGTTCGATTTCTTATGTTTCCGTCTGTTTTTTTACGTTTTTGCCCGTTTTCGTCAGATTTCTTACGTTTTCGTCTGTTTTTTACGTTTGTAGAATACAAGTAATCTTTGATATATGAACCAAAAACTAGAGAGAGAAAGTAGAAGGAATGATGTATTTTCTAGTGAGAGAAAGTAAAGAACATGAAATGCATTAAGTGAAATGAAACATACAACCAACCAACTAACGCCTTCTCCAAGGCATGGATAGGGTATTTATACTCTAAATGTGGCCGGCCATGGGCCTTGTAAGGATTTCCATGGGCCTTTGGGTCATATTAGCTTATAAACAAAACATTGACTAACTACGGGCTTTGACTAGTTAATATTGGAAGTGACCGAGACTTTTCTTGTTCCTAACAATCTCCCCCTAAGGGAGGTCACTCCAATTTACAAAAATTTAAACTTAGCATACTATGCTTTGACTTTAGTCTTGAGCTCGTAGTCTTTAACTTCAATCTTAAACTTGTGAATTGTTGTAGTGATCTTTGACTTTAGGCTTGAGCTTGTTCCTTTATCTTGACTTGTTTGTGAAAAATGTGATCTTGAGCAACTTGAGATTATCAACCAAGCATAATCTCGTTTCGCCATCTTGTAAACTTTGCAATCTTGTGAACTTGTGATTTTGGACCAACATGCTCATACCATTCTTGATTTGATGACTTGAAAGCTGTAATTATGCATCTTTCTCGAAGTTCTTTAACTTTAACACTTCGTCGCTTTGAGAAGGACGTACGGTATCAGAGTAGCGGAAGTCTTAAAACATGTACTTGAGCTTTCATGATGTCTTTATATTTATCGGTCGGGTATGAGCATGTGGCTATGAATCTGTGAGTCAGCTGGGATTAGGTACCTCCATGTCCATCTTTATATATTCCTGAAATAAAACAGTTAGCAATAAATTGAGGGGACGAACATGGCTTTGTCATTCGCCCGTGTTTGGTTGGAGTAACCTTCGAATCCGTGAGGATCGACCTGTGATCAGGTAGATTCAATTTAAGAAGAATCTCCTTGACAGGATTTCCAGCTGAAGTATATAATCTTTCTTTACCGGAATGTCTCAAAGCAGACAGCATGATAAGAGTGAACCAGTGAGTTACTATCTCACCGATTGAATAAGAAAAATTGATTTGAAAATCAATCGACGTGTCACTTGCTAAAGTGGTTTTATGACACATCAAGAGTTTTAAGCAATTTAAAAATTCATTAATCGTCGATCCATAACCTGGAACAAGTTTGATTCATAAAGAATCGCACCATTGTTACTTTCCAGTTGTCACAAGTTTAATTCATAAATTCAATAATCGTCGATCCATAACCTGGAATAAGTTTGATTCATAAAAGAATCGCATCCATTTTGTTGACATCCAGTTGGTCACAGTAGTTTAATTCCATAAGAGTTCTGCACAAGTCATCTACCATGAGTATGTGACAACCCATTTAGCCCAAAAGAATTTAGTAAAAAGAAAAAATACAAAAAGCCCCACAAGTTTTTAGAGACATAAATATCTTTTTAAGATTGCGACAACGCGCGCGGAGCTATAAATGTGAGAGCGAGTGAGTTTAAACCTGTTGCGTGTGATTTATAAAAAATGCAGTTTATATAGTAATATTATATATATATATATAATGAGATAATATAGGATATATATTATATATATATATATATATATATATATATATATATATATATATATAAAGAGCATTATGAATAATGAAAAAAAAAGTAAAAAAAGAGGTTGGGCTTATTTGAGCCCATGTATGTGACAACCTAACTAGCCTAAAAGAATTTATTAAAAAGAAAAATTACAAAAAGGCTTCCCAAGTTTATATTGTTTATGATTTTTTAATATAACTAACTTTATTTATCAATATGTAACAAAGATGTAAATAAAAACTATACCGACATAAATGCCTCTGGATTACGAACAAAACAAGCCTAATATTGATATGCTTCAGACGTGCGTACGATTTTATAAAAAATATTAAAGTTTCATAGACTTTTTTAGAAAAAAAGAATATAAAACTTTCAAAACACACTCTTAACCTATATAATGATTTTAAAAATACCTTAGATTTTATTTTAAAAAAATTATTGAAAAAAAATTATATTTACAATTTTATTGTTACGTTGACGTTTTAACGTTTGCCATGAATCTGAGCACAAATTGAGTAGTTTCTCATTTAGCAATGCTCGATGAGTTAACTATCAATTATCTTCGAAAAGCAGATAAAAATAATCCCACCGCAACACGATAAAATTAGAGTGCTATTTTCATTGGGCTTATTTTAGTCCATTTCTTTGAATGCCCGCCCAACCCAAAAAAGAATTAGTAAAAAAGGGAAAAAAACTATCAAATTTCTACTATTTACGATTTTTTTATATAATAAACTTTATTTATCAATATCTAACAAAAATGTAGCGATTTTTTAAATGAAAAATATACAGACATAAAAGCCTCTGGATTACAAATAAAACAAGTCCAATATTGATATGCTTCAGACGTGCCTATGATTGTATAAAAATTGTTGAAGTTTAATAGACGTTTTTAGAAGAAGAAAAAAGAATATAAAAACTTTCAAAACACATATTAACCTACATAATAATTTAAAAAAATACCTTAAATTTTATAATAAAAAACTAATGAAAAAAAAATATTCACAATTTTATTGTTACGTTGACATTTTAACGTTTGTCAGGAATCTCAGCATGAGTTGAGTACTTTCTCATATACCAATGCTCGATGAGTTAACTATCAATTATCTTAGAAAAGCAAATAAATATAGCTCCGTTGCAACGCGTGAACACTGTTATTTCTCGTTACGCCTATTGACCCACATGTGAAATATATAAAAAGAAGTTCAACACACACACACATATAGGACTGAGCATAATAGATCACGGTCGGACCGAGAAACCGGACCGAACATATTTCGGTCCGGTCCTCGGTCCGTCCCTTCTCTCATAATCGGTCTTTGGTCCGGTTCGGCCTTGAGCAAAATCGGTCATTATGCTTTGTTGGACGGACCGGACCGAAGATCGAACCGTACCGGACTTACTCGGGCATGAACCGAACATTTCGATCCGATCCTCGATCCCGTGTTTTTTATCAAATCGGTTTTCAGTCCGATTCAATTTTGATCGGTCCGTAATCAGTCCTACACACACTTGACACCAGGGACAAAGCTATGTTATGCTTAGGGTTGGCCAAGGCCCACCCAAGAAAGACCTTAGTTAATTTTGTCATGCATGTAAATCTTATATTTGTGACGTGTTTGTTCTAGTTTGTCTACTTTAGGCCCATCCAAAAATTTAAAGAATACCAATGCAAACTGTTACTGGCCCATCCAACTTGAAAGTAACAGTTAATTACTTAATTATTGACGAAAAACAAGGATCATGAATTTTTAATTTGAACAAAGTAAATGCAATCCGTAATGACAATGTTATGATTGATTAAGTCATTAAGATTTAAAATGTTCCTAACTTTAGTTTATAGTGTTAACAGTAACTTTGAACATTATGATTAAAAAATTATATAACAAGCATGTTATAAAAGGGAGGGGATTGACACACATTTAGTTTTGATCGACACACTTCACTGTACAAATTGTTAAAGCACGTTATAAATAATGTACAACTACTTGATGCAAAGAATAGAGTGTCTCAATAAATTTTGAGAATGTGCAAATCAATTCCTTTTATGAAAACTTATGTAGTCTTGGATATTGATCAGGCCCGGCTATAAGGATGTGCATATGGGGCAATGGCACAGGGCCTCTCAATGCGTAGGGCCTCTAAATTTTACAACTTAGCCATATACGTGTACACATATAGATACTTTGGTAGTAAATAATTTGAGAGTTACTATAGGGTTTACAAAGAAAGGGCCCATATAGTGTTGTGTATGTATACATAAACACACTAAAACTTTGTACTCACGTGTGGGAGGTCATATACTAAAATTAAAGGTATATTTTTTAATGTACAACTAATATACCAAAATCAACGCAATGTAATTTTATTTGAAATAAAAAACTACAACATCATCACACAAAATCTTAGTTGGAATAACAATCTCTTTAATGTATTAAATATTGTTGTGATGATTATTAAGATTTAATTTGCTTGCAGAATGGACTAAAATTGACAAAACCCGAACCTTATGAGGGTCCTATTGTGACCGGACCTATAAGTTCTAGAAAGGAGTTTTGGAATCAATTTAGGAGATAAGGGATGAGAGTTGTATTGTGATAAAGATTATGAGAATATTTTATTTTATCTACAACTAAGGTTAGAGGGTTATATAAATACCCATCTCCTCCTCATTAATTTAATTCACACAATACTCACGACATACAATTAAAAACTACAAAAGAAAAGTTACGTTGATTATTCTCTTGGTCAAACCATTCGGGCTGAATATTTAAATCCATAGGGAAAACAAGAATATTAATTCTTGTTTAGGTTTTTGTCGTTTCCTTCTCTTTTGATATAGCCATTCGAATTGGTTCAACTCACTCCTGTTATTGGTCCCTTTACTAAATGACGTTATCTTTGGATAAAGACCATTTATTACCAATCTACTTTCTCATTTGTATCGTAATGACCAATTTACTTGTTTTCGTAATCATTACACCCACGTACATTTAAATTTTGTTCGTTATTACCAATATGACCATAAACTACCTTTGTCTTCTTTAACATATTTACAATCATAATTTTTTTAAATCTTAATTTTCTAAAAAGTACCTTTAACAAGTACTTTAACAAAAAATAATTTTTTTAAATCATAATTTTTTAAAGAGTACAGATTTTTAAAAAAAATATTTTTAAAAATTTTGTACTTTAAAAAAGTTACTTTTTTAAAATTTCGTACTTTGATAAGTAATTATTCTTTTTTAAAATTTCGTACTTTATAAAATCTTAATCTTTTTAAAATAAATTTAATTTTTTTCGTACTTTTAAAATTTTGACAAATTTTTTTTTAAAAGTTAATAAAAAATAAAAAGGTTAAAACTTTTTTACTTTTTACTTCGAATATTTTTTACTTTTCTATTTTTTTCTTAACTTTAAAAAAAATCTAACTTTTTTCGTAGAAAAAAAATTAACATTTTTTTTGAAAAAAATTATTTTTTAAAAAGTACGAAAAATTTTAAATTTTAAAAAAAAATTAAGATTTTAAAAAGTGCGATTTTTTTTTAAATTTTTTGTAAAATTTATTTAATTTTTTTAATAAAAATAACGTAAAAAACATTTTTTGTTAAAGTACTTTTTAAAAAATTAAGATTTAAAAAAATTATGATTGTAAATATGTTAAAGAAGACAAGGGTAATATAGTCATTTTATGGTCATATTGGTGATATCGAACAAAATTTGAATGTATATGGGTCTAATGAGTACGAAAAAAAGTAAGTTGATTATTACAGTACAAATGAGAAAGTAGGTTGATAATAAATGACCTTTACCCTTTATGATTTGGGTTGTATGGGATTTGGGCTTAGTAACTTCATAACTCAATTTTAAGCCTGATAGCTAACTAATATTGACCACTCTAAAAATATTTTTCGCCGCCTTGAGTCACGCCTTAAAAACGATATGACGCAACGCCTCACGCTAAAGTTTGAGGCTTGGCTATGCCGCCACGCCACGCTTCACGCTATTTATAACCTTGATATTGATACTTGTTCGTCTTGTACATAAGTAATTTGTTCGAACTTTTTTTATTTGCCCGGTTTTTTCAACACTGTCTAACTCATCATCTAACAGTTGTTGTAGTGCACTAGTGTTGACCACCTAACTAAACAAAAAAAACTGCTGACTTTATACAAACATTTTCAACAATATAACCACACACTCAAAAAAAATTTTTGCAGTTCTGTTAGGTGGTCTGCAACACCAAACCAAAAAAATGACTTTGGCGCAAGGTGAAGAGC
>BQNB010116944.1:0-21264 GCA_026074375.1 Tanacetum coccineum
ATACGTTTCAAACCACGATTTGAAACCTCCACTTGTCCACTCGTTTGTGGATGATACGCGCTAGAAATACGGTGGGTAACTCCATACTTAAACATGACCTTCACGAATTGGTCATTACAAAAATGGGTACCGGGATCACTAATTATAGCACGAGGAGTTCCAAATCGGGCAAAGAGAGATTTTAAGAATTTAACGACAACTCAGGCATCATTAGTGGGGAGCGCTTTCGCTTCAACCCATTTAGACAAGTAGTCAATGGCTACAAGAATGTACTTGTTTCCTTGAGAAGACGGGAACGTTCCCATAAATTCGATGCCCCACACGTCAAAGATCTCGCATACTTGAATTGCGTTTTGAGGCATTTCGTCTTTTTGCGAGATTTTGCCTTGACGTTGACATGAGTCACATGACTTTACCATGTCATGGGTATCACGGTAAATTATCGGCCAATAGAAACAGGAATCAAAGATGTAGAATCCAAGAAATCACTTCACTTCATAATTAAGAACAAGAAATTAAGGAAGAAGATGTGAAGAATTATAGAGAGAGAAAACAAGAGAGAGAAAGAGAGAGAAAGAGAGAGAATGAGATGTTTACTTGTAAACAGAAAAGTTACAAATTACCAACTCCACTCTCCATCCATGGAGAGTGGTATTTATACCTAGACTAAAAGGCTTACTTGCCTTTAGTATTTCTACGGGCCGGGCTCGGGTTTACTTGGGCTTTCGCCCGATACACGTGACCGGTTAGCTTACATATAAGAGCCCGTTTACCCGTCTAGCCTATTACAACGTATATTAATTAATGACCGAGACCTAATATAATTAATGAATGAACTTCCATTGTTCGACTCAATATTTTGAGGCTAACAATCTCCCCCGAAGTGAGTTCATTGTGACACTCCTTCGTGAGATCAATGAGATTGCTTTTGTCGTTAAGCTCTTGTGATCTTTGTCTCTGTCTACGTTGTAGGCTTGTTCCTTCATGCTTTGTGATCTTTGATCTTTAGCCTTTGTCATTGTCTTTTGACTTTGTCTTTTCGTCCGAGATCTTTAAATCTTTATCCTTCCGTCTTGATCGTCTTTGCCACCTTGCGATCTTGTGTCTTGACCAACATGCTCATACTTTGCATCATCTTGAAAGCTTGCTAACAATCTCCCTTGATAGACTTGATATCTTTGAAGGAAGATCTTGTATATCAGAGTTTGTGCGGAAGTCTTTGTCTTTAATTCTTGAGCTTTCATGATTCTTGAATCTTGATGCTTATAGTATGTCTTTGTAGTTTGAGCATGAGCATGTGGTAATGAATCCGACTTCAGCTGGAATAAGGCATCACCATCTCCATCTTTATGTATCCTGAAATAAAACAGTTAGCAATAAAGCGTGTGGACGAATATGGCTTTGTCATTCGTCCGGATTTGGTTAGATTAACCTTCGGTTCCGTAGGACCGTTTTACAGTATAAATTCTGTTACCTGTGATACAGGTAGTTCAAGAGTCTCCTTTTGACAGGGTTTCCGTCAACGCGTAGGATCTTCTAACACCATGTGTATTAGATTTATACAGGCTGCTTATTCTCATTACTCGGAACGTCTCTATACTGACAACACGGTAAGAGTGACTCAGAGAGTTATATCTTTTGATTAAGCCGTCAATTCCATTTTCCGTAACAAAGTTTGATTAACCCTTGAATCGACCACATAATTATTTTTCTTTCCTAGTTGACACATGTTGATTCTATATCGAATCTCGCAAGTACTACAAAGAGCTTGTTTGATTGCTGTCAAGCAGGATTTTCCATTCGTCATTATGAATACAAATGGAGTATCACTATTGAATGTTCTGGCAATATCACAAAGATTAATGCGTAGGAATCTGTTAACAGCTTGTGAAATTTAATGATGGTTAAAATGATTTGTCATGTTATGTGTCCTTATGGAGATTTATTTTGATGATCTCTTGGCTCTAGACTCGTTAGTGTCGTTTGGTTTTGTTAGGAATCGGAAATAGGGGGGGGGCTGGAGCAGAATGGCCACCTATTCATATCAACTAATCTCGGAGTGAGTAAATGGTCAATAGACGTCGTTCTTCTGTGTTTTCCTGTGACAAATGAGACAAGTTACTTTGAGAGAAACCCGAATCGGATGGGTTGGTTGTGCATTGGTCACTGGGTCCTCATGATGTCTTCTTCAATGTCAGCAATCCACATGATGACTTCTGACAAGCTATGTATCGACCGGTTTCTGCTCTAGTTGTGCTGGAGGGTTTCTTTCTTTAGACCCTTTATCCAATACTTTCTTTTAATTCTTCAAAAACCTTCAATGCTACAAGACGTCATACTAACACATTGTTGTGATCTGTATCAAGTGTTATCGCTCTAATTTCTTAGTCGGCATTCTTCCGCTTTAGCATCTATTCCAATCGTACCTAAAGGACTGCTATTTCCGCAAATATGGAGTGTCTTTGGGTAGATACCTCAGGTGCTGGTTGGTTCATAGGAACAAATTTAACTCTTACCCTTATGACTTCAGTTTAGTCGTGAAATTAAGATGTTGTAGGGTATGAGATCGTAAACCATTAATAACCTTTTTTGAACTAGCTTTGGTCTTTAGACACATCTTTAATTACATTTCTCCACTTATTTGCTAAATTATCACGACTAACTCTCGATTTTGACAATACTAACGTGACTTAGAAATTTGTCGTCGAAAAGGGCCATGGCGGAAGAAACGTAAATTGTGAAGCTTAGTATGAAGTATTTGGAATGTTTCATCTGTCCCCTCAATTTAAATTTGTTTGACACACAAAAACTATGCGTACCAAGTTGTCACATCGATATTAAAATTTGAGGTTGAACGACTTTAGTCATCTTATAAACGAATTATTATTGAAATTGTTCCATCATTCTTCTTGTTGTTATTAAGAGACTTTAATGGGAAGGTTTGACTAATAAGAATGGTCGTGAGATGATGTATCCAAAACTCATTAACTGTTGTTTTTGAAAAACTCCCCTTGAAATATGGAGTGTTTGAACAACAATTTTGATAGATTATTGAATCGTCGTGAGAAATTCTTGAAATTGTGTTCAACATTTTGAAAAACATATGTTAGAAGATTCTCTTTCCAACCTGAGGGTAAGCGAAACTTATGCGTACACTATCCTTTTTCTTGAGCTGTACAACTATTGAATGTCTTGTAAGAACAGCTCAAGACGCAGGAAAGTTGAATTTCGGTTGTGTTAGGATAAGTTATCTATATAGATAAGCTTTCCTTTATTTGAAGAGTCCGGGTTACGTACTGATATTTGACATAAACCATTAGAAACTTAGAAAATGTACATGTTTTGAGAAACTTTTTTGAAACTCTGATTCGACTTCCATTTACACGCCGTGTCGATATTAATCAACATTTTAGGAACGTAATGTTATCGATTCAAAGAGACATGTTCGAAGGAGAATATTTTTTTTTGAGAAATTTTTAAGATTTTTTTATTTTGTATGTTTCCTTTTTGAAAATTTGTTATATTTTTGTATTGTTTTTTTTATAAAAATATTTACATGTTGAGCACTCAGCCATTGTTATGTGATGGTGGAATAGTTAGATTCCAACTCTTGTCGTGATGTTTATCTATCTTGTCTGCTGTGTATTGAAACAACTTTTGGAAACCTGTCTTGACTGTCAGTTCATCGTTGTGGTCGTGGAATTTCGAGTTCTGAACTAGTTATGCATCAGAAGTCTTTTTATTGTGGAAGGCAGAATGTGGTTGAAATGTTGTGAACAGTAGTCAGATGCTTATGCCATCAGAATGAAAATTCTCCATAAGCCTTAGGTTTCTCAGATATCGTCTTTTCAGCAACAAAATCGGAGTCTACCTTTGTAAGATGTTAAGATGTACTATTGCATGTACTGGTTTAAGTGTCCTGCCACTGACATCTAAGAGTTTGTATTGCACTTCTACTGGTTATGTGATCATCGTCTTTGTGAACCATTTTGGGGTTCACTGTCTACATTGGTTGTGCTATATGTGAATTTATCTGTCCATAGTAGGAACCCAACAAAGACCTATGTCTTGAAAAATTTTACCCGTCGGTTAATCCACCTCTAAGACAAAGATATAGCAGTCATTGTTTTTTCATGGACAACGGAAGTCTTTTTTGATTGGAAGATTGGTCTTTTGGGATCGTGTTCTTCTGGTTTCTTTGCAACACTTGTTTGCTACGGGTTTGTATGTGTTGTTATCTGATGACGATGGAAATTAGCTCGTGAGTAGACTTTCATTCAGAATATTTGTTACACAAGAATCATGATTGGCATTAAGACACATTTCTGTACATGTTGAGCAAAACAAATTTGTTTGGAGTAGAAAAACTTCTAGATTTCCTAGAGTGTTTGCTATGGGCACCAGTCTTTGACGTGGACACAAATACTTTAGATGCAGGCAATTACTAGACTTTTGGTTATTGATCCTAGGTTTTGGTTTGACTACCATTTGTGTGCTTTTGTGATCTAGCAGAAGGCTCACACTAGGTTCTGAAATTCCTATGCTTTTTGGTCTTTTTCTTAGCTTCCTTACGGTAGTGATAAGAAACATGTCATTTGAGGCTATACACTAGATCGAGCAAGGTTCAATCAGGTTGAGAGGTTTTGACAATGGCAGATTCTCTTTATTAGGCAAATAATGTTGTATGACTAGGTTTTGACAACTCGTCATTGAAATCAACTTGGGAGGCAAACCGTTGCTTTGAAAACATAGGTCGTTTCAGACTTAAACGCAGTCGGTTGGTCTAACAACTGATGTGTTCTACGTAGTTGTTAAAGCCGGTTTCCCCTAATTGACGATTTTGAAAACTTAGTATTCACATTTTTCCTGTTAATTTCTTAACTCGTTTTTTGATGTGCAATTGCACACCCCTTTTTTCTGAACGTTGAGCTTTGAATTTATCATTATTTGCAATCAAGACGTACGTTGTGTTCTATGGTCTTAGCTCTTATTGTCTTGAATAGAAGCAAACATTTCTTTGTTATGCCTTTTCCAAAGTCTCATTTTCCTTAAGTAAATTAGCCCTTTATGGTTCCAATTCGTTGTTATTGTTTCCTAATTACATCTACTGTCATGTTGAACCTTGGTTACATTACTTGTTACTTCAAAATTGACATGTTGCCCTTATTTTAATAGCTTTGATTTTGATATTTAAGGTACAAGGAATCAACTCAATGTGCTTCATTCTTAAAAAATCTTTTTGAAATTGGGCACGGACTTTTTTGAGACGAATATTTTCAGTTCAACGAAGGATTGTTTTGATAGTTTCAGTTGTGTGATTATCAGTTGATTAGCAGGCTCAACGGACATGTGTAATGACATTGTTCAACATTTGGTCTACTTTCCTTCATTATTGAATTCGGTTGCTCTAGTATGTGCTTTGTCCTGTAGCTAGATATTGATAGTCAGCGTTTCGAGTCGTTAGTACCTCAACCATTGATCTTATCTATATATCAGGGTCTCGATGTCTGCTATTCATCAAGCAATGTGCACTCATTCCCTGATCTTATTGCTTGTATCCTGCTCTTTGAAACTTGTCCCAATGCCTTTCTATGTTACCCAAATAGCATCACTGCTTTCCCGTATACAACTTAGCCTTGTTGTCGGAATTTGTCTTACATTACACCCTAGAATGTCATACTCTTCTATATGCTTTGCTCTTTTCATCAATCGACTTATAACAGATTCCATGTGTTGGATCAGTGTGTCACGTGAATTTCGGGAATTTTTGAGTCGACCGTGTTATTATAGATTTGTTGCACTATCATAGTCAACATATTCATCTCATCTCAAATAAGATTCGTGTACTTGATGAAAACATCTGAAAACTGTCTCTCGAGTACTTTAAAGAAGGATTATGGATCCAATCTCTTGAAAATCGTTCTTTGTCAAATCTGTTTTTCTAATTGATCCATGTTTTAGGAACATTGTGATAGAAAAGTTTTCAAAATCTTGACCAATGAGTGCTTGCAAATCAGTTTGAATCCAGACTCGTTTCGAGTTCCATTTTAAATTGTCGCTTATCGTGTTGGTTAAGATGCTTGAGGTGTGAATGAATTTTTCGCAAAGATACCATGCCAAACTCTTTTTTGATTTGTCTTGAATGTGTTGCCATTTGTTTGTTTTTCCGAATTAGAATTACGCAGATGAAGTATCTTTCGTTCTCATTTTATGTGATTGAAGTGCAAAATGATTTGTAGGTCTTAAGCAGGTAATAGTGAATTGTTGTTGTGGATTGAGAATAATTAATGTTCCGGGGATTTTACAATTTTGATTTTAAACAGCGAGACGAATTGTATCTTTCACGGGATTTTACAAATCTCAAGAAAAAACGTGAATGAATTTGATTTGGAATCAGCGGCGAAAAATTCCAAAAAAACTGAAAATGTTAATAAACTCATGGAAAACGATGTTTTTGGGCTTCGAAAAATCCTTAACCTGGTTAAAGGGTGATTATAAGCGTGAGTGTTCCGTCTGTTTTTTCTTCGTTTTGAGAGGTCACTGGCCATAAAAACGGACTTCGGATCAAAAGTTATGGCTAGTTTTACTGAAACCCTTTTCGCTCACAAAGTTTTCTTTTTTTTAAAATTCGTACTAGGTGCTATATAAGTACCTAATTCGGTTCATGCTTATTCGGTTCTTTGGTTCGGTTGTCTAGTTCGATTGGTTCTAGTTCGATTGATCTAGTTCGATGGTCCTTGTTCGAATGGTTATAGCTAGTTCGATCGAAGCTAAATCCGCTCGTTCGATTATGCTTGTTCGAATGAGCTTGTTCGAATGATGCTTGTTCGAAGGGCTTGTTCGAAGGGCTTGTTCGAAGGGCTTGTTCGAAGGGCTTGTTCGAAGGGCTTGTTCGAATGATGCTTGTTCGAAGGGCCTTGTTCGATCCACAAGAAATGCCACTCGTTCGATGGTCCTAGTTCGATTATGCTTGTTCGATTGTCCTAGTTCGAACCTTGCACACTTACCCTTGTTCGATCCAAAAATCCACGCTCGTTCGATCGATGCTAGTTCGAACCAAAGAAAGGAACAAACCTTGTTCGATCCGTGAGATAAAAACTAGTTCGATCTTGCGTTTGTCCTAGTACGCCGAAGTAGTAACACTGATTACAATTACATTACAAAACACTAAAATCAGAACCATTTGCTAACATGAAACCTAAAACACTGAACGAATACAAAAAACAAAAAAATACAACACTGAAAACAACCACTAAAAATATCAAAAACTAAACCCACCCGTGGAGAATGATACCAAAATGTCGTCACCAATATAATCACTTTACTTCATATCCGAAAACTAGAAAATAAGATGAGAAAGATGTTGGAAGTATTGTAGGAGAGAAGTTAGAGAGAGAAGGTAGAGAGAAGAAAAGATAGGAAGATTACTTGCAAAAATTACAAATGAGAGATTAACAAGAACCCACCCTCTCTACTTAGAGAGGGGATTTATACTTAAATACAATTGAAGGCTTTCATGCCTTGGTATTTCTACGGCCGGGGCTCGGGATTATCTGGGCTTTCGCGTTCAAACGTGATAACGGGTCTTGATTACATTTAAGACACGTTTAAACCGTGTAGACACTATTGTCTAGTTTTAATTTTAAATGACTGAGGACCTGATATGGTTATGAACGAACTTCCCAATTGTTCGACCTATTATTTTGAGGATACAATCTTGTTTTTTAGCTAGGCTTGGAGAAGTGAAAGTCGGGGCGGAAAATATCTATTTGGCATTTTTGGTGCCTTTTTGTTCCTTGTTCCTAAAGTTGTCACTGAATAAGAACGCATATCATATATGTCACAATGATTAGTTGTAAGTTGAAAATTATAAAAATCAAAAAAATGAAAAAAAAATCAAAAAAAGGGTTAAAACGGGGGGTGTGCTTGAGAAAATTAAATGATTTTTGACATTTTAATGTGACCTTTTTTGTTATTGTTTTGATTGTGTGAGGGGTCATAGTTAAAAGGGGATAATATTATTTATTTTCGTGTTTGTTTTATTTAAATGCGTGTGGGACCAAGTCAATGGCTTCAGTGTGGAGAATTTATTGAGTGTCTAAAACACACATCTCATTTATAACCGTAAAACACTATTAATCGGACTCTAAAAATACTAAAATATTTCTTAATTATTCTGCAAATAAGTTAGTTTGTATTTTTATGTCTTCAGTAAACATGAATGAAATACAAAGCAGAAAAACCGGATTGATTCGGTCTCAATCTTGAGTCAGTTTAATTATTTATCAAAGCCAAGACAAAGTCGATTGAAAGAGACCTGCGAGCATAACCTGAAATAAGGAGCGCTGAGAAAATGAGTCAAACGGTGCTTTTTCGGATCTTATTGGGCAGCCCATAACCCCACTTAACGATGGCCGGGCCTTTAGCCCAATATAGCCCAAGTTAATTTGAAAATAAATATAAGACTGGGATGACGTCAGCATTGCATTCACTATTCATGTGTTGGGAATTAATTCCCAAAAGTTCCATGTGACCTTCCACTAGATGGGAGACAAACTAGAATTGACAGTGGCGGCGCCGCAATTGATATTACTCAAAAAATTCATTTCCAATTGCAACAATGAGATCACACGGACGAAAAACACTGCTTACAAATGAAGCATTCTAAATGGACACATGGCACACTTCCAACGGCTGGATCTTCTTTACACCATACTCGATCCGAGGGAGCATAAAAGATGGCCAATGATTGGCTTATTATGACACCAATGATTAGAAGAAATTTACAATTTCTTCCCTCTTGTGGCTATAAATAGCAACTCGCCCCTTCATTATTTATCAGTTAGTTAGTTAGCTTTAGGAGTAGATTAGTGTAGTTAGCTTATTTCATTTTTTCAGCTTATTTAGTTTTAGATTAGATTATTTTTACTGCTTATTGTATCAACTGATCAACTTATTGAGGATATTGTATGAGATTTTGTTTTAAGCTTATTGAAGATTAAGGTTTGTTTATAAAGTGCTTATCGCTTTCCGATTTATTCCTTTCTATCGAAGTGCTTAATTTCTGTTTTGATTGTCACTTTTTGAGCTTATATCAACTCGAAATAAGCATTTGCTTATTTTCGGGCTTAGTTCCTTTCATTCAGAAATCGAATAAGCTTTCTAAGAGCTCTTTCGATTTGCTTATTAGTAGTTATAGTATTCGCTTTCTTATTTCATTAAGTTAACTTAGATTTGCTACTCTTAGTGCTTATTTGGTTTTAGTTCGATTAGATATACTCTCGCTTAAGTTTTATTTTATTTTTTTTATTTTTTTTGGTGCTTTTTAGTTGCTAGTGGATTAATCTACTTCATATGCCTAGTTGTTGTTATAATGGATTAGGAGCTTATTGCATAAGTTACATATTGTTCGAATCTTATTATTTTTCAATCTGACTTGTAGTTGGTTTTTAGGATTTGCTGTTTTGATTAGTTGGGATTCGTTTGAATTGTAGAAGTTAAATTGGACTTACGCATGTTAGTAGAATAATCATTTGGGCCTTTTCTTTGGTTTATATTGGTACACTTTTGATTAAATCAAATCTTGGATTTTTGTTTGGATATGTGGTTTAATTAGTTAAATTTTGGCCTTGCGTATGATTATTGGTTGGGCCAAGTGGTGTATGAATGCAAAAGTGTAATATTATTATAACTGTTAGTAGTGTAAACAGATTGTTGTTTTTAGTTTTCTGTGATTTTTTGCGTACCGGTCAATCATGGACGACGGAGTTAAGGGGTTTATTTAGCTAGATAGAATTTAATTATTTTCTTTAGCTAAATAAACCGGGTGGTTATCGTTTAATTGCGGGTCTCCAATTCGGTTCCATTTTCTATCATTTTTCAATTAATTAGTGTAGATTTATTTTGTTATTTTATAAAATGTTTGTTTTTTGAAATTTGCCATGCATAGTGAGTAGGTTAATTAGTGCTTGTTAAGTGATTTAGTGATTTGGGAATTAAGTGTGGATTTGAAAAAAGATTTTTAATAAATATATAAGATTCGTTTATTTAGATTTATGTTTGAATGTTACTAAAGGGCAAAAGCGGGAGAATAGTCAAACTATTATCTCAGTATTTTATCTCTTTTTTTAAGGGTGAATTTTGTTTGTTATTTAACTTTATTCATAACTGTGATGAACTTTTCACGTTCACGTTAGCTTAGCTTTTTGTCTTTATAATCTTTTAGATCAATTTTAGTATATTCTTGTAGTTTATAAACTCTCGAATTTAATGTTAGTTTAATTTTTAGTATAAAAAATAAGGTTTAATACCAAAACTAAAAATTGAATGACATCAGCTCGATTTACAACGTGAACGTAGATTTACATTCTCCTCTAACGAGGTAAAACGATACCCGGTTGATGCTTTTTTATTCTTTCTAAGAATATATTGGTAGGATACTTGCTTACGTATACATATCATGTATTTTAATATATTTTATATATTGAGGGAGGGTTTATTTGATAAACGCGTGTAAAAACGACTGATATCTGTTTATTCTGTCTTGATGAAATCTCAAGAGCATGAATTCGCAAGGGTATGGTCCTCTACCTGAGAATAGTAGGCAATGTTGTAAACATAGTTTGTGATGAGAAATTAGATGATTTAAGAAATTCTTATAACTCTTTTGGTAAAGAACAAGTATCAAAAAGAGTACAAGTATGCTGTTAATTGGCAGTCTTCTCTTACTGTTGATAAAGAAACGGTTATTCTGTTGATAACAAGGTTGTGCTTGTGGTTTGTTAGTCTCAGAGCAAGGTCTGTTAACCTGGGTACTGTCGAAGAGTACTCGTATTATTGTTATAATTAATATTGGAGCGTTCTGATTCTATCTTTTGTTTATCATGATTATGTTTTATTCCTAATACTTCTAGGTTATTAAGGTGTAGATTCCGCATACACTCTAGTATACATACAAAGTTTCTACACACAAGTTATTTTCGGATTTATCAAGGTAATTAAACCTTTGAACACTAGGAATCGATTAGGATTGGGAATCACATCATGACTAGCCCTTTTATGTCAAAGCAGCCTAGCATGCTACCTCCATCATATCCTTGTAATATAATTGGCCACCAAGGTGGGTTTGATCACCTCTTTGTTGTCTAACTTTAGACGGTTGGCTCAAATCAACCTCACCAAATCATAATCTAGTTTCTAGCTTATATTATACCTCCTAACCTCAATTAATCAACTACTTAGACCTAGATATCTTACTCAAGTAAACTTGGGCAATTCAAGGGTTTTTCAACCTCTATAAATAATCAGAAATAAAGCAACCCTTTAAATCATCCCTCAAAATAATTAACACACTCAATGAGTTCTAACCATTCATGCAGGCCAATAGAAGATCAAGAGAATTCCACTAAGCCTCATAATAGAAGCCAAGAAGCAAGAAAAAAAAAGAAAACGAAGTCTTGAAGCCATTTCTAGGCGTACGAGTCATAAAAACCCATTTCGACCCATTTTAGCTCAAGTAAGCCTAAGATCTTGTTCCATAAGCTTATATTCTGTATTAGAATGTTCATAATACTCTTAAGATCATATATGAACTCTTGTTTGAAGCTTTGAATCCTCAAACCCATGTGTTTTTTATTAAAAAACCTAAAAAGAACTCGTTTTAGCTAAGTTGTCTTTTTCTAACTTTTTTTTACGTTCGAACAATCTTTTAGATTAATTCTAATTAAGCTATTATAACTGCCAAATATCATTTGGAATCCTAAATAAGCTTGCTTGGCTTTTTGGACTTGTTTGCAATATTTCCATGCATAGGGTATTATCGTAAACTTTATGAAATTTATACCTAAAGGGTATGAAAATGTCATATTCTAAAGTAGAACTATAAGGACCTATCTTTGGAAGTTTCAAGTTAAGGTTAAAATATATGTTACTTTATATATAAAGGACTAAGTTGTAAAAGTTTTATAAACCAGGGTTTATATTGCCCAATTTTGCAACGCCTTAAAAATATAAAATATATATATTTATATATAAATTATAAAAATATATATTAATATTATAAACACTCGATTTTATTAAAAACTGGACACATTTTACTCGTTATTAATGTTAAATCGTCGCAATTATTTCGTGTTTATATTTACATAATTTATCATATCAACTAACTTTTGAAAGAAACTTAAATTCTTATCGTATCACGTTACTAGGAATTCTATGAGTGGTTTCATTTGAGTTTTCGTTTTGGACGAGTTTGCTGGGGTTTACGATATAAAAGTGCATGGCTCTCAAAACGATACAACATGGCCTCGGATTTTTGTAGCCCCATAACAGCGATACAATATTCTCTCTTAATTTAATAAATCAAAGATATACGTTAAACTTTATAAAGTTTTTGAAACTTAACTATCACAATAAGACTTGACATTTTACCTTAGGTTGCGTGACGAAGCCGTTACTTTCACTTGATATATATTGCATCAGTTAGATTTCCTATAATGTTAAGGTGAGTTCACTGACTCACTTTTAAATCTTCTATTTCATAAAACCCATGAGGGGATAATTGCTTTAAAACCATAGGAATACAAGTGTTTTCTAATATGTATGTATCATGTTATTTATTATTTCCATATGTTGTCTAATCCCGTATATGCCACAAAGACATCCACCATCTATGGACCCATTACATCCATTGCGTTAATTGTGAAACATCCGCTTTATTGTGAATTAGACCTATTGAGGATTGACGAAAATCCCTGTTTGTGTTAGCCGGATAGGTAACCACAAGCGCTACTATATTTGAAACTCATTAGGTATTGGCAATTACCTACACGGGGGGCCATTATTCTTTTATATATATAATTATTGATTGTTACAATTGTCCAGTTTGAGTGGCCATGAGCTCTTAGGACGAAAATATTACTGTTTTCACTAATAATTTTACTCATATGAATTATTACACTTTTGGGTGTATTACAACGTAACCAACTGTATGATGACTTGAATTCACACTATTTATTATAATACCTATGAATTTCACTCAACATTGTGTTGACCTTTTTAGCATGTTTATCTCGGTATTTGAGGCAACTTATGGCACGTAATTGAAGAGGGCTAAACTTGTGATAATTAATAATTTATGTTTCACATGTAGATTTTAGGACCTCTGTTTGTAATAAACTTGTTGAATATTGATATGATAACTTATCTTTTAAAACGTCTCTTCTTTGAGTCTAATTCTTCATATGATTATGATTGTTGTACTATGAAATATACTCCCAGATTATCTTCCGTGATATATGTCAAAAATTGGGGGTGTTATAGATTGTAATCAGAGCCACAGGTTATAGAGAACATGGTTGAAACCTAATAACCTTAACTAACTTTCTTTTTCCATCCAAGAAAGCTCCTCGTACCACTAACATCTTCTGAATGTTATGTAAAGTACTTAAACCTTTATACTATTATATAATAACTTATGTTAGTAATGCTGTTTTTAACAGTGTGATGACTTCTCCAACCATCCTCCTTCCGATATTGAGGATGCTTTTTCCTCTAACTTTTGGACTTATTCGACTTCCCGGACTCTGTCAGCTTCACCAAGAAAAATTTATTTATTTTCAAATATCTATTTGGTATTTGTAGTTCAATGTTTCACTAATCCTTTCACTTTTTCAAGATGACCGTATAAGAAGGTCATGCATGCATTATTATGCTAAAGATGCCTATTCACAACCAACTATTGTGCCTCATCTTTAATTTCTATCTCCAATGTTTAATCTCAGAATTCTTTCCTTAGAGAAGGAATTATTGTCACCTAAAAAAACAGGGCCAATAACATCTTTCTTTAATTAATGCCCTTACCTCAAGGACTGTGAGAGTGCGAGACAGTTCGTAAGACAATATGGAAGTCGCGAGGAGCAATTTGAGGAAAATTCACCGCATCACTGGATGAACTCTCTCTCGGCGCATTGAGCACTTAGAAGACCAAAATATAATGGTCTCGGAATAAGGTGGGTGAATATCAATACGATTTCGACAATTGGAAGTGAAACTCAAAAGGCTTGATCAATTGCTAAATTCCAAGAATGAGACAACTGGGAAATTAACAATAAGATGCTCTGGCTCACTTCAGGATTGCTAATCTAGTACATAATCATCTCGAAGAAACCCAAGTCCGTCACCATAGCAAACAAGGAAGTCTGTGTGTGTCTTCAAAGCAATCAATGATCAAGAACAGAAAGAAAGGCCATCGAACTATAGTTTACATATGTTATAGCTTTTAACCTGATGCCAGGGGGTTGTGGTATGAATAACCAACCTCTGTCAAATTTTGACTATGTACAGTTACAAAGGCAAGTTTGTTCATGATATAATACAATGCAATCGTTATACCTTATTGTTTAATAATACGATATATCCATCTAAGATAAACTTTCCTTTATATTCATCTTATCCGTTCCAACGGTTATGTAAGGCACTCCATGATTTCTATAATAAATATATCTAATATTTGATATGATTATCTATGATTTTATATATCACTATTGTGATAATGTGATATTTCTTGAACTTTATCATTTAACGACTTGTGTATGTCATTCTTATTACGTCTTTGTGTTTCTATGTTGATCGATTGCCTCCCAAAAGGATTTCAAACATCTGAAGCACCGGGCTCCATGACTTAGGTGCATCTAGGAAACTAGAATGTGACAGTGTTAACAGTTGTCGCACAGGCTAACATGGTCCAAATATTGATAATACACCAGAGCTAGAGAAGCTCTCTTATGTGGCATGGTACAATGTAGCTTACAAAGAGTTCATGAGCTGCCAAATCCTATAACTGTAAAGGTCGGAAGGCGACTATGGTCTTATCCGCTGGTTGAGAAATATTTAGACATACACACATTTATGATATCTGACATTGAATTAGTGTTTTCCATAGCAATTGTACCGAAGTACTGCCAAGGATAAAGTTTGCTATCTGGTACTTAAACTAAAGAAGCTTTCTTGGTGGAAATTTCTTTTGCCAACCTAATGGGATAGAGAAGCTTACATGATTACCCTGGTTTGAAATCAAGAGAGTAAATTCTTGATAAGGACATATTGTCCCGACTGAAGTCCCAGAGACTGGAAGGACGATTTTTACCGTCTGGGACTGTGAAAGGGAATGATCTCTAAGCCATATGTGAGAAAGAATTAGGAATTTGGTAACCTATGTGTCCCACTTTGGTGCCAAATTCTGAGAAATAGTGGAAGTTTTCATCGGGGGATTGCCTCAAGTATTGAAGGGAATGTTACCGCATCTAAACCTCTTACTCTAGAGGAAGCTATTAAACATAGCCTAGAGGCCAATGGATAGGTAACAAAGGCACACTATGGTGCAAGTATCAAGTGATCACAACAGAACAGTTGCTGACAGTAGGACAAATTTCAACAACAACAAACTACGCAACGATAATAACAACAACTACCGTACACAACAACCGCTACAATAAGACCAACGCAAAGAACAGAAGACAGGAAACTTCAGGCTTATGTTGCCTCCCTAACTGATAATAATGGAATATACTGGAAACCCTTCTTGTGTAAAAAAAAATGCCTTGCTCACACAGGCCCTTGCAATGTTAGTGTTAATACTTGTACAATGGTGGCATCTGTCAAGAATGCAAAACAAAGGGCCAGCCACTGGAAGTAATCTGCTACCAGTGACAGTTACTTGTCATGCCTGTGGAGAGAAAGGCATTATGCAAATCAGTAGCCTCAAAAGACACCTAACAAACAATGCCTAGGGAAGAGCTACTATGTAAGGGATAGGAATAATGCTCATAATACCCCGAACGTTTAGTCACGGGTATGTTCCTTCTAACCCAATATACTAGCTAGAGTCTTATTTGATTCTGGAGCCGATAAAAAACTCGTTATCAATATTCTCTTGCCTTCTATGCTAAATTATTCCACTAATTACTATTGATACTTTTTTACGATATCAAAAATGGCTGACGGAAACCTTACGTAAGCACAAACACACACCGTTATTAGGGTGCAATCCTAATATTGATAAACAACCTTTAAATGATCTGTATTGAATTAAACTCGTCGTTTTGACGTCTTCATTGGTATGGATTGGGTTATCCAAGGTATCAATGGACATTCTAGGATCATTGTGACCGAAGAAAGTCTGTCCACCTTTCCATCGACGGTGAAACAATTAATCTTCGAGGTGACCAAAGTAAAAACCCAACTAATTCATATCCTGTATAAAAATCCGAAAGGTATATATCCAAGGGGCTGTTAGTTTCATAGCTCAAATCATGGAAAGAAGTCGGTACGCGAGAAAGATAGAAGACATACCGATAGTAGAGAAATTCCAAGTCTTTTCTCTAAGATACTATAGGACCTTCCTCCCCTTCGTTAAGTAGGAATTTCAAACTCGAATTCATTCCATGTCGTACCTGTAGCCGAGAGCACCTTATTAGATAGTCCTTTAGAATGCATGGACCAATCTAACCTACTTCAAGACCGTTGGCAAGACGTAGGTTTTATTCGACCAAGTACTTCACCTTGGGGAGCTCCTATTTTATTTGTTAAAAAGAAAGATGGATCTTTCAGAATGTGTATTCGATTACAGGGTGTTGGAATAAACTTACATAAGAATCGTTACATTACCAGGGATCGAATGAACTATTTTGACCAACTTTAAGTTCGAGTGTTTAACTCAAAGATCGACTTGAGATCAGGTTATCTTCAACTTATGAGTCAGGGATGAAGTATTCTCAAGAGTGCTTTCAGAACAAGATTCGGGTCATCTATGAATTTCAGTGTTGCCATTTAGTTTAATACACGTACACTGTTGTAGGCATGGATCCTCAATAAATCGTTCTTTTTTTTCTTTGTTTGTTTCTTTCTGGATTCGTCATTGTGTGTAAAACCATACTTGTATAAACTTTTGTGATAATTGTCTTCGATGATATTTTATTCTACTCTCATAACAAAGAAGAGGCACACAAATCATCTGAGAATAATCTTAGAATTACTCAAGAATAGAGGGTTGTTATGATAGTTCTCAAGTGTGATTTCTGGTTTGTACGTGCAATTTTCTTGGACTCTTAATTGATGTCAAGGAACTTTATGTTGACCGACCTAATATTGAATCAGTTAAGAATTGGACATACTCCTACTACACCCACTATAAATACGTCTAATTCTTAGGACTTGCTAATTTTTCTTACTTTTTCCCTTTTTTTACTCCGGCGGATTATACCAGAAGATTCATCGAAGGTTTTAAAGATTGCAAAGCTTTTGACTGACATTATACCCATAAAAGAGAAGTATATCTGGGACGAATAGAAGATCAAGAGTCGTTTTAAATTACTTTAAAACAAAAAGCTTTTGTTGAGCTCAATTCTTAGCATTTTTACTTGAATGAACAACGTTTTGTCTATTTACTGTGATCATGCTCAGCAAGTTCTGGAGCAGGTGTTAATCAAAAGAGGAAAGTTATTGCATATGATCCCGAAACTCAACTATGAAGAAAACTATACCACTCATGATTGGGATGAGGAGCTGTATGTGTTAGCTTTAAATTTGGAGACTCACTACCTATCACGGGCAAAGTGTATTGTGTTTCACGTGATAAAAGTCTTTTGCATTAATACTTGATCAGAAAGAGTTGAACATGAGACAACGACGTTGGTTAGAATTGCTTGTAGATTACGATTGTGAAATTCGCTACCATCTGGAAAGGGCAAATGTTGTAAGCAAGCGGAAGGACGCGAATCAACCACTGAGTTAGATCATTAGTTATGACCATTCATCCACAATCTTTACCTCATAAATTCTCTAAAGCTCAAATCCGAAGCATTAAAAGCAGAAAACGTTTCAAACGGCTGAAAACTTTACGAGGAATGGATAAAGCATTTGAAATACGTCCTGATGGAACTCGTTGTATTAAGAACCGAAGCTGGTTACCACTCTTTGGTAATCTGAGAGACTTGATATGCTGTAGTCCATGAAAATCAAAATATTTCCATTCACGGGTTTCTTTCCTGCAAGATGTTCGGATCTTAAGAGAAACTTATTGGTGCCTTAACATAAGGAAAATCAATGAATATGTTAGGAAAAATGTTTAACATGTACTAGAGTTAAAGGAGGAAAGTCAGAGACGCCATGGCTTACTGGTACACGGCGAGGCGATTCTTATGTAGATATGGTAAAGATCCCAATGGATTTATACAAACACTGCCCAAAACATAACGGAATGACACAATCTGGGGTCATTGTTGATGCTCTTACACAAATCTGTATACTTCCTCCTCTATGAGAGAAGATAATATGGAAACCTTAAAGGTCTATACTAATAAGAAATTGTCTCCCGTCATAGCGTGCCAATATCTATCATTCGAATTCGTGACAAGTATTTAATCCAGATTCTGGTATCATTAATGTGCTTTGGGTACTCAATTAGACATGAGTACGGCATTCATACCGAACCGAATGGACAAAGTAAAAGAACATGCAAACCTCGCGTAGGACATGCTTTTGAGCCTGTGTTATTGATTTTGGAAAGGATGGGAACGTCACTTACATTGGTATGAATCTCCATACAATAACAGTTACCATGCAGTATATAAGGCTATGCACCATACGAGGCACTTTATGGTCGAAAAGGCGAATAACTCGTTTGATGTGCGAAGTATAGAGATGTTCAATTACTAGGCCAGAAACTAATCATGAAACTACTGAAACGATTAGTGCAACATTTAACAACGCTTACAAGCTGCAAAGAGACCCGACAGAGAAGTTTATGCAAATAATAAGACGAAAGACTTTAGATTGTCAAGTTAGAGGTATGTTATGTTGATAAGTATCACCTCGTAAGGTGTCATCGCTTCAGAAAAGAGGAAAGTTTAACCACAGCGGTACATTGGACCATTCAGAAATCCTTTGAACGGTTAGCCCAGTGGCAAACAAACTAGAGCTTCTGAAGAGCTTAGTAATGTCAACGTACTTTCCACATTTCTATTTCTAAAGAAAATGCTTAACTGCGAATCCACTTGTCATTCCACATGAAAGAAGTTTTGACTGATGACAACTCAACTTTGTAGAAGACCCGTGGAGATTATAGATCGAGCAACCAAGAACTGAACCAAAGTCGTATTATTCTATAACAAAGTAAGATGGAACTCTAAAAGAGACTATATACATTTATGTGGGAACCGGAGATCAAATTCGTGCCAAGTACCCACATCTGTTTTCAAACACCCTCGGATCAACTAAACTCGGGACACGATTTCTTTTTAAAGGAGGGGAATATAACAACCTGCAATTTTCATCAATGTATTTATCCATTATACATTAGATGCACTGTAATACCATATAATATCTATATCATACACCTTTTTATTTAGGGAAATTTTGCTATTTCTCTCCTTATGCAACGTAACCTTGCATTCTAAAGTAAACGAGCTCACGAACTCTATCAATGCCATATCTATCTATGTTTTACATATGTAACATCTATATGTCAATTCTATATCTATAATATCATTTTTACCAAGTAATTATCTATTTACGTACCTTTTCAATAAGTTATATCAAAACAAGCATTATAATACATTAAATTTTAATTCAAAACCTAATTATATGTAATTGTATACATTTTAAATTGAGGTACAAGTCTTTTAAGCATTGTGTACAAGTATACCAATACACAACATTTGAATATCTTTTCACTTGAATAAGTCTACAACTTTTTAAAGCTCAATGTATAAGTTAATAATGAACGAAAAGTCAAACTATGTCACTTTTACCTCCAACTTCATTTAGTTTTTACACCCTATTTAACACAGGTACAAGCACTTAATGCATGATTTTAAACCTTAAACATTAACCCTTTATTCATCCTAAACCCTAATCTAAACTTAAACCCTAAAACAAAACCCTAAAACCTAATTCATTTTTACAACCTAAACTTAAAATAATCCTAAAACCTAAAACTAAGCCCTAAACCTTAATACTAAGCCCTAATCTTAATCCTAACACTAATCCTAAACCTTAATCTATCCTAAACCTTAACCCTAACTCAATCTAAAAGTCCAAAACCCTAAACCAACCCGGTACCCATTTTCACCTATTTTTACCCATTTTTAAACCAAGCACCTCCATGACCTCACCTTTATATCACAAATTAGCCTAGCAAGCAACTCCATCACCTCCTTGCTAATATACTTTTCCACCAAGGTGGTTTGTTACCTCCTTGTCTCCATATCCTAGCCGTGGCCTCCAAACCCCCCTCCACATCTCATATCTAGTTTCTAGCTTATATTATTCACCCTCCTGGCCCTCAATACTCACTACTCTAGCCCTATACACCAAGTAAACTTGGGCATTAAGGGTCTTTTCACCCTATAAATACACGAACCAAGCAACCCTTTCAAATCATCTCTCAAAACTCATCTCACACACTTAAATGGAGTTCTAACCATTCCCTAACAGAAATAGAAGATCAAGAGAAGTCCTTAAGCTCATAATAGAAGCCAAGAAGCAAGAGAAAAGAACCCTTGAAGTCGTTACTAGGTGTACAAACCCAAAAACCCCATTTCAACCTATTTTAGCTCAAGTAAGCTCAACATCTTGTTCAATAAACTTATAATCTGTATTAGAATATTCATAATACTCTTAAGATCATATATAAACTCTTGTTTGAAGCTTTGAATCTCAAACCCATATGTTTTTTATTAAAACCCTAAAAATGACCCCTTTTGATTTTCTAGCTAACGAATCTTTTTTATAAATTCTTGTTACGTTAAAACATCTTATTTTAGCTTATTCTAATAAGTTATAACCTGAAAATATCATTTGGAATCCTAAAATAAGCTTGCATGGCTTTTTGGACTTGTTTTGCACATATTTCCATGCATAGGGGTTTATATCGTAACTTTCTGAAATTTATAACTAAAGGGGCTGAAAATGTCATTATTCTAAAGTTATAACTATAAGGACCTATTTTTCCAAGTTTCAAAGTTAAAGGTTTAAATTATATATATTTTATATATAAAGGACTAAAGTCGTAAAAGTTTATAAACCAAGGGTATATATTGCCAATTTTGAAAACTTAAAAATATGAAATATAATATTTTTATATAAATTATAAAAATATATATTAATATTATAAAACTCGATTTTATTAAAACTCGACACATTTATCGTTATTAATCATAAATCGACGCATTATTCGTTATATATTTAACATAAATTATCATCAAC
>BQNB010116945.1:0-21264 GCA_026074375.1 Tanacetum coccineum
GTGAGGATCCTAAATTTGGGACACAACCTCCGATGTGGTATGCACTTAAAGCTGCAGTAATGTAATGAATATTGTTTTAGTGTCACATGTTCTCATAAAATCGGTCTGATGTTTTCGCTTCAGGTGTGATCAAATTTATTGTTGTTCGAGAAGCTGCAAAAATGATTAGTAGTAACTAGAGCAATACATTCCTCATTGGTATGTGTGTGAATCAATAAGGTCTTCTCGAGATTTCTGAGCGAGTCTATTTGTGTACTTATGGATTTATGTGTTTTCTTTACTAGGTGATGGTTAACAAATTCAGGAAATGAGTTACAGGCATACTATTACGATGCTACCAAAAAAATGTAAGTTTGTGTACAGTTGAAGCAAGATTGATAAAATCGTCCATCATCTTTGTTGCTCACTTGGTTATCTGAAACTGATCATCAAATCCGGAGTACTATGAACTGTTGAGCGTGTCAGCGGTTAGATAAGTATGGGCCTGATAGAGTTGTTACCACCCGAGGTTAGTTTGTCATGTTATGTTCAATGATCACTATGGTAGCTTTGGTTTAGTAGAATCTGGACTAAATATAATCGCTTATATTGTCAGGCTAGGTAACTAACAATGGAGCAATCGAACACCAAAGTGAACCCAAGAGCCAAATAGCTTCTGTAACTGAAAATAAACAAACCAACAATACCTATGCCAACACATCTACAGAGCCAAAACTGTTGCGTGTGAAGAATTTTGAGAATATGTTGTGTTTATTTTTACAATAACTATACTTTTTTGTTGTTGATAAATATATGTTATGTTGGAACTCCTGTTTGCAATTGATATTCTAATAGCAATCAGCTTAGCGCTCGACTAACCCAAGTTGAATGATTCTATGTGATGCTTAAATTTTGTTGGCCTATTTATGTTTTTCATTTTAGCTGTCATCTTTACAATTTTTGGGTTTGTGTATTCGTGTAGTACAAAATTATAAGCACATCCTCAGCTCTTATGCAATCAAACCGCCCTACAAAAAAATTAACGCCCCGCAGCAACGCGCGGGCAATCATGCTTGTTTGGAAATATATATTCAAGACCCATAACTCCAATGTATGCGAAGTTGCGAACGTTGTTTGATAAGTTTGACGATTACGTATTTTTAGGTAATACGTAAATTAGTCAACTTGTCAAGTATACATACATTTAGTTTTTCTCCATTCAAATTCTATGGCCTTTCTCCTTCCCTTAGGTTACTATGTTAAAATATTACAGTGTAAAATTGACCATTATCTGATAGTGTCATACAATGATTGCTATAACCTCAAACATGTACATTTTTTAGTCAATGTCAAAATCTTGAAAAAGTTTGCCTTGTTTCATGGCCGCCTATGAAAAATAGGTCTTAAGTTATTTATAATGTGAAAATTAAAACAAGAGAAATCAATCAAAATACAGGACAACCGGTGACGTTTACACCCTTGGCCGTCGGGCACGTCGCAAGATCACAATGTTGCCGGCTATCCGTACCCCACCAATCAACACTTATATCTTCTAAGCCGGTCGAAACATACAATAAAACCGCCATGAATGCAACTCCTGCATCAAGCGCGGCTGATAGGATATAATTGTACCTTCTCCACCACATTTTTCGATACCTAAACACAAAAAAGTTAAAAATAGTCCCGACTAATATCCATGAGTTGTAGTTAACGGCGGCTGCTGGAGGCATGCTGGCAGTAGCACCAAGGAGTACCGGGAGATTAATGAGAGGAATCCATGATACATTAGGAAACGCCTTGTGACATAACCAAACCGCGACAGGCCCCATGATGCCACCAAGAAAGAACCAATTTAGAGCACCGTAGTTTCCTAGAGGACCGAAGATCCTCTTTGGCCCGACTAAGCCCCATATAACAGATGCATCAAAGAATACATGGTCAATCGGGCACGTCCATGGGCTATCTGATGTAGCCCCAGGGTGACATATATTGTCAATATTGCTTAGAAGGTACCATGCTACACATAAATTTACTGTTCCTGCTATTATAGTTCCGAGAAACTGCAGTAGAAACTAGCATTATTTAGTTGCACAAGGAAACAATTTATCAAACATATTGTTTAATTACAAAGTAACGAATACATTATTGCACAGTATTGATCTTATAAATAGTTTACATAAACGACGAAAGAACATAAACATGTACCCTAGAGAGTGTTAACCCGTGTGGAAAGAAGAATATGTGTACCTGAACTAAGAACATTGATCTTGGCGGAATCTTCATGTAATGACCGAGCTTGAAATCACTTAGAAAAGAGATGGCTTGAAGCATGCTCATGTAACCATAAGTCTTAAAGCACACATTGGCTATGGGTTTTCCCGGGTAGATTAACCCCATCGCATACTCCGTTATGATATTTAAACCTGGTGTCTGTGTATGTCAACAAAAAATAGAACACATTCGTCTATTATCTCAAATTTGATAAGCAAATAAAACATCTAGAATTAGAGTAATCTTGATAACAACATTCATATATGAAAACATTAGTCGACCTTTGAATGTGACTCGATTGAGTGGAGTTAACCATACCTGGTTTGTGTTGGACTTTTAATCCATTTAATCTTTGTAAAAGGCTGTATTTTACTGGTTTGGGCCGCAGGCCAACAAACCCAAATACTCACAGACTTGAAACCCAACTTAGATTAGAAGTTATATACGGTTATTTAGTTTCTAGGGTTATAACTTTTAGTTTAACAAATAAACGCACCATGATTGTATGGACTTTGTAGTTCCTCATTAGTCTTGTGTGCACATCAACCTTACCTTATAGGTTGACGCTTTGTATCGGTGATATATTTCCCTATAAGAATGTTAACTTGCATATCAAAACTAACTAACTTCAGTAAAAACTAATTTAACACGGACCGTGAAGCATTCATTTGTTAAAACTCTCTTGAATCAAAATCTCTAAATTTGTAAAACCTAAACGTTACCTTTCCATAAAAAGGCCAAACATGAAAATCGTAGATGTCAATATAGCAAACCCAAAACCATATTGTTAGTAGCGTAAAAATGCCTCAGATTAACTTTCCCTGCTTTGCATTACTCTCCATAATCTATTGTAAACATGCTATTCACAATTATTCCTTGACTGACATAACAAGACAGACCGATTTCCGTAAACAAGTCATATCATGATTGAAAATAGGAAATTATTTTTTGGAATTGTAACGCGTTGATTCACCAATATGAAAAAGGAATTCACAAGAGAACATGAACAAAATATAGCCCGAAACTACAGCTATAGGCTACATCGCGAAAAAAGGGGAAATAAGTGGGCTAAATAAAAAAGATGACGTCGTCGCCCAATCAAGCGAGAAGGCACCTAAGCCTAAGCCGGAGAAGCCCGACCCCAATTGCTGGGCAGTCACCGAGTGGGGAAATGCCCAACATAGCCATGAAATGCTTTGTAGGGTTGAAAATAAGTATCCGGGGAATAAGTACCAACCGAAACTACAAGCAAGTACGATAACAAAGAATTTCGATCTTGACATGTGTTTTTTGGTCTCACTGTTAGGATCTTCATCGTCGTCTTCTTTGTCATGAAGCGCCCTATAAAAAATGGTTAGATACAATTAAATCTTTAAGAAATTTTCAATTGTACTAAAGGAAAAGCTTGATTTTGCCACGTACCAAAATTAAGCATTTTTATTGATCAATTGAAAGTCCAAAATGAAAAATATTGGTCATAAATTTGGTGGAGAAAAAAAAAACATAAAATTATGAATTTATAATTATTGGAATCACAAAAACATATAAATTGAAGGTTTTGTAGTTTATTTTGAGACAATTTATAGAAGTCGACATAACATTCCGGAACAATGAGAACTGGACGAGGGTGCTCCTGCCACACACAAGTGTGGACGGTTTCAACCACGTAATTCCTTCCTTAAAAAAAGCCGCCCTGCCCAACCGTAACCTAAAACCTGTAGACCAATTGCACATGTAAGCATCAAGCCTCACACAAATTATGAACGTAACGCGAAACAACATCAATTGAATTTCATGTTGCTTTTGATTCTTTGGAGTGCATATATTCAAAGACTCGAGATTCACCTACTGCATGTTTGGATTTAAAAGGAGAAGCCTTTTTTTTTTAAAGTTAAGCAATAATTTGAACATAATTTATGAAAAGTAGACTGCAAAAAGGCTTACTTGAGTGGTGATAATGAGGAGCCAAGCCGCTATGAAAGAAATATTTCGACCATAAAATGCCTTGATTATATTCACAATACCAACTGCATAAGCTGGTCCGCTACCAAAAGCAGCTCCAGCGTTAGCAAATATCGTAATCAGCCCCAGTTTCTTTCACATTTTAAAAATGTCCTGGATTCAAGGAAAAATTGCGGGAAACCACATCCTGGATACTAAACTTGGTGGTGGAAGGAGCTATGCCATTATAACCTCCTATGGGAAAGTGTCGCCACCTATATATGTCAGTGACACTAAAGTTATCGGTATATATGTCTAAAGAGTGGCGGAACCAATAATATGAGTGATCGGGTGCACAAAATTTTATTAGAGGTCATATAAGGGGGAAAAATGAAAACAAAACATACGATTTCATTAAAACGATTGAGTTTGATGCAGGAAGAAAAATTAACCTACTAATTGTCGAAATCGATCTAGACTAGAGAACACAATTTTTTTTTGGGACCGGATGCATTCTTGAAAATCCAAGACGAACTCAAACTTTCATCAGTGTATCCAAATATCACGGGACACCCTCTAGCTCCGCCACTGTGTCTAAAACGTCGACTAATAACAAGTGTCACTTGTGATGAAGTATGCCTAGTTTCTAGCATTATATATGGGCCAGCATGTAAATATTTTCACGCATAAGTTTCTAAATGCAAATCGTTTATCCTGACTGATATAATACTTTTGAACTGTATGATATATAGGCCTCTGACCTGAATAGTGAATCTGGAGTCACAACCAATGTTGCTAGTCCTATGCCTGAAGAATTGTTAAGAAAACGAAGAGAGCACACATGAAATCAGACCCAATATCCACATCCGAAACGTCCAGACAGATTGTGTCGGGTCATCTGTGGTCGGGACAGTTAGCCGGACTTGTTCTATAGGAGATTCTTCATCGTCATGTTCTTCCTCATGTGGTTTATTATTGTTGGTTGTCTCTAGTGACTCCACTGCAACACTTCCCATAATTAGAAAGTGATGTGTTTTTTTTTTTTTTCCTTGTAGGATGATCTTAACATGTATTTATAGAGTACGGTATAAATATTGTTAGCCACACATTGGACAAATTGTCGAATTATTTTCAATGTATAAACCTGGAAGAACTTCCAATAAACTAGTTTTTAACTTAGAAACCGAAACGAAATGTATTTTTTTATTTTTTTTAAAGCCATGTTATAGAAGAGATTTTAAGCATTTCGATGATATAAATGTGACAAGGACTTCAATTTAGATCATTTTTATCGCCTTATAATCGGCTGTATTTGTAATCTAAGTGTAACAAACATAGTAACAAACGAAGACAGTTGAAGAGGCTTGCATAAAGTTACAACTTTGCCCTAAGCCCCTAACATCCACATTTTCATATTTTTCGGTACGTCGGTGACGGAACCAGAACAAAAAGTTACCTTATACATTTGTAAAAAAAAATCAAACAAAACTACATGCACAACTTTTGAAAACAAGTTGCATTCATATAAAATATTAATTGAGGTTTTTTTTAACAAAATTAATGCTACGAGATGAAAATTCATGAGCGTCTCGAAACCCCCGAGACCCACCGTGGTTACATTATACACGTAACCATTTAAAAAATTCATGCCAGACTCATGATAATCTACATAACTATTACATCGCAATTCACAAGTAACATCGCAACTGGGTTAATTACGAACACTTTTTATACGAATGAATGATGAAACATTGTAAGAACCTTAGGGATGGTAATGGGGCGGGGCGGCCATCCCCATCCCCAAACCCGATTATCCTCGTCGTGGATCTAATCGGGGCGCCCCGTTAGGGCGCAATGCTCTCCCAAACCCGTCCCAGTTCATCGGGGTGTCCTCTTTTGGTGCAATTCTCGATCAAAGCCGTGTTATTTAACATTTATTATTATTATTATACCGTTGGTAATAACTTGAAGAATTAATAACATATTAACAATCCATTACAAACAAGCCTTATTAAGATTTCAACGATAGTATAATACAAAAATAATGATAAATTACACAGTCAAAAATTACAACTTAAAAAGATGACATTAAACAAGTGTCTTTTATATCAATTTTGCAATCTTATAAAGATAAAAAAAAACTAACAATGTAAGAGAAATACTTTTTTATTACGTAAATACCAACAAAATACTAAAAGTGTATATTTATTTGTATTTGTGTACACATTATTCGGACGGGGCGGGCGGGGCGAAGATGGTATTCCTCGCGCTCCACCCCAAACCAGATTAAATTCCCCGTATAAGCTTCAAGTCTGCCCCGTAACCTGATAAGCATGTCTTGTTCAACCCTAGTTAGTTCAAGTTTCGAATTTTTCCGTTGGATTCGAGTTATTTTGCCATCCTAAACCTCATATATTCTGCAATAGTAAAACCAAATTAAGAATTTCGATTTTGGATTTACGGGTGCTTTAATAAAGCGACCGGTTGCAAATATTATAACATACATTAATCTATTCTAATGTATTACTGAATTATTGTTTTTTTTAACAACAACAATTTTATTAAGAAAACACTAGCAAGGAGCTAGCATTATAAGGGAGAGTTTAACCAATCAAGCCAACTACAATACAAACGGCCTCTATGTTTAAGCCAAGAAAAAAAACAAACGAATATTATCAAAAATGTCACTTTTCCTCAGGAATTGAGAGATAAAAGTGACGCTGTTACGATACCGCCAAGTGAACCATGACATATAAACGTCGCTTCTTATCTCTAGAGACAAGCCACGAATTCCACCAATCAAGCCAATGAACGTTGGAATCGAAAATAGGAAAGAATCATCACACCACCTACGAACGATCCTCCAAATATCTTTGGCGATGTCACAACCGAAAAGATATGTTGATTGGATTCCACCATTCCGTTACAAGAAGGACAAGAAATCACCGAAATTTCTATACCTCTAAGGGAAAGATTTAGATGATGCGGGAGCTTGTCTAACTTCAAACGCCACATGAAAATATTAACTTTACGAGGAAGAGACTTATCCCATGTTGTCGGGGAATCCAAGGATGGCAAATTACGATCATCAATAAGACGACATAAAGGCCCAACTGCGAAAACGCCGTCATTGTCTATAGACCAAACGCATTTATCGTTATCTGCTCGGACATTTAGGAGACTTATCTCGAGCAGCAACTCGTTGAGATGGGCTGAATTGCGAACACCAAGATTACTAGACCAATTCCAAGCCTATTGCCCATTAGAGATTCGATCCATGATCAAGTAGTCCTTGTCTTGCTCTAGGCGAAATAACCTGCTGAAACAGGTACATAGAGGCGAAGAACCGAGCCAAATGTCTTTCCAAAAAGGAACCTGAGAACCGCAACCCACTTGGAAACAAATGGAGTCCATAGGGAGGATATTGCTCGAATGTAGAGAGTTAGAGGAACCAATGATCTTAGCCCACAAGCCGTTATGGGTACACCCATTAAAATCAAATCCCCCTTTAATCACATGCAAAGCTTTAATAACACTTACCCACAGAGCATTCGGATTTGAAAGCATTCTCCAACGCCATTTTTTGAGCAAAGCGAGATTGAAAGATTTAAGGCTTCCAATGTTCAAGCCTCCTTTATCAAACGAAGCAACAATATTTGGCCATTTCAACCACGCTAATTTTTAGCAATCAAGAGAGCCACCCCAAAAGAAAGTTGCACGTATTTTCTCCAAGGAATTCAAAATCATTTCGGGAACTTTAAAAATGGAGAGATAGTAAATACCGAGGCTTCCAAGGATGAACTTTATAACGGTGAGGTGACCACCAAAAGATAGAAGATTAGCCTTCCAAACATAGAGCTTTGCTTTGAATTTATCAACCAAAGGCTTCCAATTCGCGCTTAAGGACATGTTGCAGCCTATATGCAATCCAAGATAAATAAAAAGAAATGTACCGCGGCACAACCAGTATTAGAGGCCATGAGATGGACGTCTTCTGAGGATACACCAGTGGTGCAAACGAGATGAGACAAATCGCGAGCTACTCGTGATCAACTCGTAAACTACTCAAAATCGACTCGATATAAACGAGTCGAGCTCGAGTTCGAACTACTCGAGTATATCTTCGAGTCGATTCGAGCTCGAAAATACTCTACTCGTGAAGCTCGCGAGCCTTATCGAGCTTCAACTAAATTACACTTTTACCCTTTATATACATATATTACTTAAATTTCATAAAAATTGAGTCGAGCCAAGCTTTATATGTCGAGTATTCATCGAGTTCGAGCCTTAAATGTGAAAATAATCGAGCTTCGAGCTCTCAAAATATAAAGCTCGACCGAACTTGTGTCGAGTTTTGAGTGATGCGTATTTTATTTTAAAATATATTTATTCAAGTTTTAAATTTATAAACTCGATTCACCTGACAAACGCACTAATGGGCAGAGAACCCGATAGTGAGTAGTGTAGAGATAGTAAACCCGAGGTCGTCCCAAGTGTTAAGTGTTAATTAGTTTTAATTTGAAGTGTCACATTTTGAAAATGGTTTTAAGATTGATTTATGAAAATAACAAGAAAGTAAAGTTCATTACTACCATTACAACTATGTTTTCCTATGCAATGTTACACCATGGTTTCATTAGTGGTTTCTAAAGTCAACAGACCTGAATAGATATCTTTAGTCTGCTTTATAATTTCTGTGATCCTGAATCCCCCGAAAGTCACGAAGGTAGGGCAACCAAGTCATAGTGATTAATCCTAACTATCCCAAGAACTAGTCTAATAACCTATGCAGATTATTAACCCTCTCTGAAAGAGTTCCTGTGCTTTTTAAGTATATTAGGTGATAAAGGTAGTAACAGGGTTAGCTCCTACACTATGGTTAGAATGATCAACCTTCCCTAGTACCCTGCTAATCCCACGTTCAAGTGGTAAACTAATAACAGAATTAACATGATCTAAACCACCCGCAATACTACCAAAACCCAGGGTTACACGAAAGTCAAAAGGATATCCAACGAAACCATGATTTAACAGGAAACAAATATTATAACGATAGTAAATTCATGACTAGGCCAACACTTGAAGTGCTTAGCTGCTCATAAAAATAACACGGCAAGAATTAATAAAGATAATCATGGATGGAAAACTCATAATTCTTATAGAAGTCGTTTATGAACGATTAAATACAAAAGTAAGTTAAGTGTGATCTCCCTTGGACTTCTGGTGGAATTCTTCAAGCTATAGAGGCCTTGATTACCCCTTAGATCTGTGGTGGAATGGTTGATATCGAATTGTCTGAATGAGACCTCTATTTATAGATTTCGAATAGTTTACGGCGTAACCTTGTAGTGGTTTACGCCGTAAACTGCTGACGCGTACTTTCCATCTTGTAGGCTTAAAGGATGTTACGGCATAATCAAGTGTCCACGTTACGCCGTAATGCTGACTCAGATAACTCATCCTTTCATAATAATAATGTTACGACGTAAACCTTGCGTGTGGTTACGCCGTAATCTTGTTGGGTGACGTGTCTTGCCTTGAATAGGTTACGACGTAACACTATCGTAGGGGTTACGTCGTAAAGTCTCGTAAGAATCCGTGTTTTCTTCATTTTTTGGTCTTTTTCTCGTGTTTCTCGTCACATTGTGCATTTTACCTGAAAATAATGAAATAACCGTAAAAGTATCGAATTCAAGTATTTATAAGACAATTCCAAGTATTTTTAGGGGAATATTGACACTAAAATGTCTCAAATATTTGATGTCATCAAATATCCCCCCACTTGACTTTTGCTTGCCCTCAAGTAAACCTGTTAGAATAGCTTATAAAAACATTTCTCTGATTTGACTCAAAGAAATGAATCTATAAAAGACTTATGCTAGAAATATCAAAGCCGAACAACTCAAGAAAAGGGGATCAAAAATCACTCAACTCTCAACTAGTCTAAGTGTTCATTTTTGGGGTGATCGCTCATCTGCACAGTCATAGCATGTATTCTATCATAAGATTGGAAAGTATACAAATCTGCACCAGTTAGAGTTAGGGTCTAAACAATTCTTAAAGGCAACATGGGTGACATAACACAGGTTTATTTGGTGATATAAGGGTTAGGATAGGCATGGGATACACATTTAACTGGTGTTAAGATAAAAACGCGAAACAAATAGTCATATATAATCTAAGGTATCCATAACCGGCTACTATCCATCCATAGTCCAAGTCTTTAAGTGCGAAAATCTGATCATATCATCATAATGGGTAGCTAATAATGAGATCTTGCGGAGCGTGCTAACCTATTTTTCACTAGGTGGCTTATAGTTGCACCACCTCTATACTTTAGACGGCTTACAGTTGCACCATCCTCATAATCACTAGGTGGCTTATAGTTGCACCACCTTTTTACTTAGTTGGTTTTATAATACGTAACCAACATCAGGAGTTAGATCACTAGGTGGCTTATAGTTGCACCACCTTTTATTTTTATTTTTATAATACTCCTATATATTACATATCGCATATCCCCCTACTTGAGATAAACAGTATCAAAAGTGATAATACCGGGGGGTCTTCCATGATCATAATAATATGTCTTCAATGAAAGTGTCAATCTTCGAACCATTTTCCTGAACCATGGACGTAGGTAGCCAGAAATTTCAACACAAGGACAAATATAGGCGAAATGGTGTAATGAAACATATGATATTGGGTGAAAACATAGATCGGTTCAATCAAGGGTGAAAACATCTTTAGAACATTTAAAGATAAAAGTAGAGACTGGACTACTGTTCTTAACAAAATATACAATGAAGTAAGATTGAAATTGATGGGCCTAAAAGTGAAACAATCAAGAGATGTAAGGCAAGTAAAAGAAAAAAAGGGACTTAAAACTGAAGTATGTCTGAGGAAAACAGATGGTTATGTACCTTGGTATTGAAAGATCCTATATTTAGAATAGCTGATTTGGATATTGTTTGGCAGTGGAAGATAGAGCTCTATCTAAATCTCCTATTTCTGAGTGTTTGGGAAAAGTATATATCATAAGGATAGTTTCCTATTGATTGATGAATTGATGAGTCCAATATCTTTATAATGGAATATATGAAATGGTATTTGATATTAGTAGATAGCAGATGGCTTATAACTTGGGACTGAAAATATTGGATATATGAACAGCTTCTCTAAAGTGCAATGTGAGAATGTAGGCTACACTGTGTTTGGAGGATTGTTCTTTGTCTAATATTAGTAGGTCTCATAAGGAAGTTTCCTGCTATGTGGATGAGATTAGCATTCAGTTTTGTTATTGGAAGGGTTAAGGTGGAGTGCCAGCTATAATGATGCCCATTATCTGTTCGGTCCTTTTCTTTCTTGTGAGGATGTGCTGCAATGTGATTTGGATTGTGCAATCTATATGGGAAATGTTACATTGATGTACAGTTGCATTGGTTTAACTTTGTTTTAGCATAGTATTATGTTCAGTATGTTATCATTTGTAAATTGCATTTTTGGTCCCTGTGGTTTGGCCAAATTGCAGGTTTGGTCCTAATCCTTTCGAAATTGCAGCGAACGTTCCTATTTTGAAGTTTTGGTAGCAAGTTTGGTCCGTGATCGAAAGTTAAATGACTAAAATACCCTTCAAACACCACCTTCATCATGAAAAGGACAAGGGTATTTTAGTCATTTAACTTTTGGTCAAGGACCAAACATGCAACCAAAACTTCAAAATATAAGCGTTCGCTGCAATTTCGAAAGGATTGAGACCAAACCTGCAATTTGGCTAAACCACAGGGACCAAAAATGCAATTTACTCTTTGTAAAAGATACTTTAATTCAGTTTGGGCTTGTCGTCTCGGTTTCAAGTATGCTTGTGGTTATTTTGTACTTTTGTTAAGTAATATTATATGTTCACTTTTTACAAAAAAAAACAATGTTTTAAAATCTGGTTTGTCCTGGCCGGTTTAACCGGTAGGGTGGTCACAAGCCGATTTTGAACGAAAAATCCGATTAAACCATGACCCGAACGCTCGTTCGGGTTAGAGGTGACCAAAAAAACCGGTTAGAGAAACCGAACCGGCCGACTAACCGAAAACCAGGACTGGTCAAAACCGGGTTTGACCAAAATCGGTTCGGTTTTTGGCCAAACCGCCGGTTTGGGCTTTTGGCTGCTCGACCGGTATAGTTGGTTGCAACACCCCTATTTGATCTCTTTGTAATTCTTTTTCTAGCTTCTTGCTAGTTGGTTTTATAATAGTTGCCGTTCAAAAAAAAACCGGTTAACCAAACCGGCAACCGGTTACAACCGGTTTTTGTACTTTTTTTCAATTTTTTTCAAATTTCGAATCTAACTTTTTTCACGTGGGGGGCCCGTGGAGGAGCGTTTGTCTGATATTTTAGGTGTAATGCTTGTCATTTTACCCATTTGTTTAAGTATAAATAGATGAGTTATGTTAATGGTTCAATCACCACTTACATAACTCACAATCTTAAGCAAAAAAAACTCTCCAAAGCAAAACCGAATTTCATTTCATTCACTAATCACTAATGGCAACTCAAGGCAGTTCAAGTACCATCGGTGTTGGTTCTTCAAGTACACCAACGATTGTTGAAATTCTACCATGCAAACGAAACCCCGAAATTTGGTGTTACTACAACCTTTGCAAGATGTCAGACAACACTCAAAAAGCTCAATGTGTTCATTGCTTCAATTTCTATTCGACGGCATCCAACTCGACGTTGAAGGCTCATTTCACTCACCCGCATTGTGTTGCACTCAATACGACCCCAGAACCAAGTCAACCATCGCGGGGTTGGTGATTTCACGAGGGTTACCGTTCAACCACTTCGACCATGAAGAAACAACAACGGTATTTCAGAATACTATGCAACTAAGATACAATCACGTAAGCCACTCAACTCTTAAGCGTGATGCAATGAAATTATGGGCAACAGCTAAACAATTAATAATTGATGGTTTTCTTAACTTAAATGCTCGTGTCAACATAACAACGGATGTTTGGTTCGCTGGTCATGGGAGTTTAGGGGAACAATGCAAAGGGAGCGGTTGTAGCTGGAAATAGGGGGTTCAGAACAAATTTGGCAATGCAACTCCTGCTCAAGCAAAACCTATTAAGTGTTATGATTGCAATGGAATAGGGCACATAGCAAGTGTGACATCCGTGATTTAACCATGTTAGTGATGACTTCATAAATGGCTAAGAGTTCGTTTGGTGTGATTTATTGTGTGTTATGTGTTAAATATGTGTGCTAAGTGGTTTGAATAGGTGCATGATATCATTTTGAGGTGTATGATTATCTCATTTTGAGTGCGTTTGTGTTTGGTGATGAGTATTCCATTTGTTCACTTATAATGATAATGGAAAAGAATGGCATATTGCATGCAATGCTACGTCAATAGTTGGATGATTTTGTGTTAAGTGTTTATGAGAAATGTATCATGTTGAAATTAAGTGAAGTGAGTGAAATTTGGATATTTATAGTAGACTTTCTAAAAATAGAAAGTGAAATTTGAAATGAAAAGTTATTTTTAGAAAGTTTAGTAAGTAGCGTTTATGTAAAAAGGTTTACCCAAATTAGCTTAGGTTTTTATGAAAACTAAGTTAATGAAGATAATTAGTTAATTAATAATTAACGAAAAATAAAATAATTATATATATGTATATGTATAAATCGACCCAAGAAAGGAAAAAGAAAATAAAAGAGATTTTGGGCCTTATCTTAGGAGTTTGACTAGGATTATGATTCTAGTTAGTTAGATAAGGGATCCATAAGCTAAAAAATGACTCATTCAGCCCCCATATGCCTTTTGAGATCGACTTCTATCCATAAGAAACAAGGAGAAATAGATTTGATCCAAGGTTTTGCTAAGGTTTGTGTTAGGAGCTTCGTATTCAAGAGGTCATGTATCCTTAATAGTTATATTCTTGCTTCATGTAAAATGTAATGTGATGGTTCTTTGGGTTTATTAATATAACGTCAGTACATACGTATATAGTGTTTTTGTTACCATATCTGTGTTTAGGGATAATTTAGAAGCATGATTATGCAAACGGTGCGTTTCGATTTGCGTTAGATCTTGATTTAGGGTTTTGCAGAATTAGGGCTGTGTTAATGAGATGATATATCCATGATGGTAACGATTTTTAGGGTGTTTCTGGTGTCTAAACAGTAGCCTAAGGTTTCATATTTTTTTCAATATTTCTTGCCTCAAGTCGTTTTCAGTTCTGGGAAAGTCATTCAAATATTGATTTTATACTAAAAGTTGTTAAAAAACATTTATTTATGGGTCAAAATTAGTCTGTTTGGGTGGGTAAATCACTAACTTAAAAGTAGATATTTAGGTTATAAAATTATAGTGGTTAAGTTCTATATGTATATAAAGGAAACCTAGAATATTAGACTCTCGTTGTGTCGTCTAAGTATGATTATTGAGGGTCATACTTTTTAGTGTGCAATAAGATCGAATTGGGACAGTTTTAACTGGATTTTTATTTGGGTTTGTTTAACATACTTGGGATTTCTCTAGGTACTTAGTAATATCTTAAATGAAAACTTATGTGATTTTTGGTTTAATTGATGAAGAGTAAGTCAAAGTAAGGTTTTAAGTTAGTATATGTATACATGAAAATTCTGCATTTCTAAATAAATTGTAGTTAACTAGTGTAATGTGTTAATGAGGTGGTTAAGGTTGGGAATGGTGTCGGGGTGACCCATGATGGTTAATCAAACCCTTAGACATCCATCATATGTGTGTTACATGGACTAGAGATTTTAGCTTGGTCGCGTGTAACTGTGTTTATTTATTTGTATAGTTGCGAGATAGGAATTAGAAGCTGCGTTTTAAGTATTCAGGTGAGTTACATAGTCCCACTTTTTATTGCGTTTTAAACTTGGGATGGAAATGATGCAAGTGTTGAAATGAGTTTTAAATTGTTGTGATTATGTGTTAGTGTAAATGCATGGACTATTATGTGACTACATGTTATGTGATGTGATATTGATGTGTGAACTAAGTCAGGAGGGTTACTTGCGGGTATCCATGGCCTGTTTAGTGGAAGGAATTGTTGCCTAGTTAGGAGGATTACTTGCGGGTATCTATAGCCTGAGCTAGAGGGAAAGAGATTTGGTATGATCCAAGAGCGATTGAGGTCGTCTGCTTGGCGTTTGAATGATTGATTTGATTTGATTTGATTGCATGTTAGCTTGTATGTTAGTTAGCATAATTGTCATACAAAGCGTATTGTTTTGTAATTGCAGTAATTGGATAAATTGTTTTGGGATCGATTGGATATGTGTGTCTGAAAACCTATGTTTCTCATCAACCATTGTGTTGACGTATAAGCATCATTTTCAGGTATTTAGCAGGATGAGATTAAAGTTAGGAAAAGTGGCTAGATAAACTGTAGGCAGCTGGCAAAGTTTAGTTATCTAGATTTTGTTATTTGTTTTGGATGTATGAATGTTTGCATGTCATGATGTTGACATGAACTGCCTTCATTTCAATGTTAGACGCCTTTTGGATTTTTTTGATGTGTTTGGGTATTTTCATGACACTGCGTGTCTATACCTTGTATTTTATGCATGTTTTAGTTTCTCTATATAGACGCTAATGTGTTGTGATGATTCCCTCTCTCGTCGCGCCTTGCGCTTCCGCCTTGGCGGGGTGTGACAGCAAGACAATGCACTCAGCCAAAGCGACCACATAATTTAGACTACTTCAAGGACAAGATGCTATTAATACAAGCTCTAGAGAATGGAGTGGTTTTGGATGAAGAGCAGTTGTTGTTTATTGCAGGTGGACAAGATAACACTTTTGATGATGATGTGGATGTGCCACCGGTTCAAGATTTGGCACTTAATATGGACCAGGTCTTTTAATCTTATCAATGTGATACTTTTGACTCTGATGTTGATGAGGCTCCTACTACACAGACCATGTTCATGGCAAATCTATCATCAGCCGATCCAATCTATGATGAAGCTGGTCCATCATATAATTCGGACATTCTATCTAAGGTACATGATCATGATATCTATCTAGATAGTGTTGATGAGTATTATGAAGTACACGAGATGCAAAACGATGTACAACAAAACTACGTTGTTGACTCTGATGCTGAATATACGAGTGATAGTAATATTATTCCGTGTGAACAGTATGTGAAGAACAACGCAGCGCAAGTTGTACAAAGTAATGTATCTTCTGTGCCAAATGATGCATTAATGATGATAATCAATGACACGCATGAACAGGTTTCCCAATTTATTTCTGCTATTGTGATAGTACAAAGTTAGTTAAAAATAACATGGGAATCACTAAACTGTGGAACTTGCGAGTATAAGGAACATAGTCGGGATTTGTGGAAAAAAGGGCAAGGTTTGAAATTAACTGAATGAGAACAAAAGATGATGAACTATTGAGAATAATATAATCACTAACCGTTTACATCAGGATAGAATTTTTGAAAAGGGAACTTTATTCTGTAAAATTGCAAACTTCATTATACCATTGACCTACAAGTTAATGATAAGAAGACAAGTTGCAACTTTGAAAATGGAATTTTAAACAGAAAGAAAATAATTTCCTGATCGATTTTTTTTTGGATTGAAAGAATTATAAAGAAAAAGTTGAAGATAATTATTCAACAAGATTAGTCTCTTCAAACTGTACACATGTTATATAAACCAAAACCTTTTTATGATGAAAACAAAAAGGTAACAATAGGCTATAAAAATCTCTTATATCTCACCAGTGCAATGCAAGTTCAATCTGCTCTCTATAATGGTCATGAAATAGTCAAGACCAATCATGCCACACTACTGTTGTGCATGAATCAGATGATACATTATGAGTTAGATGTGTTAACTAGAATGAGAATGCCTGAGAAAAAGGAAAATCCCTCTGTGAGTAATAAATAATATTAAGATTTGCACTCATATACTCGAAAAGAGAATTATCTTGCAACTTTTACACCACAAAGACAATTGTCCGCATAACAGATATTTTGGTCATCCGTTCTGAAACCAATTTTAGAAATGACAGTGTATCCACCCAATACACCTGCAAAGCTTGTCCCCAGGGTTCTTTCAACAAAAAGTCAAGTAAAAATTAATATTTATACACTCACATAACTTTTTACGAAATTTGAAAAAAATTATAAAAAGAGAATTACCCCCTATGGTCTCATAGAAGGGGAAAGAGGTTTCGAATAAACAAAGGAATGTTACCTTACTGAAGTAATTCCATTTTTCAAAACAGTTAAAGAACATTTTGAGGGAATAATGAAGGCTTCTCATTATAAGATGTTAAAGAATTATAAAATATTTTTGAACCAAATGGAAAGCTGATGGTTGAACCAAAATGCCGTGGACAAGAAATGTGCTAAAATTAAGAGGAAATACCCTTCTCATTGAACACGAGAATCTAATTGTTGATTGTTTGTCTAATGAATTGTTGTATAGTGTAATAAATTATGTGAATATTGTATCTAGATTTTCTGAAATGCATGATGCTTACACTGTAGAACAAGCACATAATATAGAACTTAAATATGCGATTTCTAACTTAAAACATAAGATTCAAAAAGATGATCATAGTGAAATGATAAAACATTTTTCAAAACTTGAGGTGGATCACCTAAATTTGCAATTGAAGTATCAACATCTTAAAGAACGTTTTGGAAACAAAAATCAAATAGACATTTTGGATACTCCTGCATTTGACTCATTTTTTAAAATCAACAAACTAAAAGAGCAGCTTCAAGGAAAGGACATCACAATTAGAAAATTGAAAGTGCAAATCTCTCACATGAATGAGAGACGTAGTGAGGTAGATCGTATTCTTGATTTTAAGGCCTTATATTCTCAGAACATAGAATTAACAGAAAATGTCACTGCTCATCAAGAATATAATGAGCATCTTAAAGCAGAGAATAAAAAAGTTAAGCATCATTACAAAGAATTGTATGATTCTATTAAGATAACGCATGCTAAAACTATTGAGAAAACATCTTCTTTATTAACTGAAAATGAGAAACTAAAGACTCAGGTAAAAGGAAAAATGGAATGCGTCAATATGAATACTGTAAAACCAAAAGTTCTTGCCCCTGGTATGTATGCAATTGATGTTGAACCAATCCCCCCTCGCAATAGAAACAATAGGGAAGTTCATTTAGATTATCTCAAACATCTTAAGAAAAGTGTAGAAACACTTCGTGAGATAGTAGAAGAGGCTAGAATTGAAAGACCATTAGATAATGCGCTTGAAAATGCCTGCTTTTACACTAAACGATCTCAAGAATTGTTAGAATATGTGATTGGCACTTGTCCGAAAGAATTTAGTAAAAGAGATAAAAAGGTTGCTACTACCCCTTTGACTAGGAACAAGCAAGTCACTTTTAGGGAAACATGCGAAACTTCAAATAATAACACACAAACACATGTTGAGAAACAGAATGTGAAAAAGACTAATGTACCTGTGATTCCTTCTACAGGAGTAAACAGTTCCACTGAAGCTAGTGCGTCAAAGCCTAGGAGCAATACAAAGAACAATAGAATCTTGCCAGCTAAAAGTGACAACAACAAGAAAGTAGAAGATCACCTTAGGAACAATAAGTCTAATTTGAAACAAGAAAATTGGGTTGATTCTAGTATTAGCTCTAAGCGTACTGTAATTAATTCGAATTCTAAATATGTATGCAAGACATGTAACAATTGCTTAATTTTTGCTAATCATGATAAGTGTGTTGTGAAATATTTGAAGTCTGTACACGCCCCTCTGTTAAAAATGTTTTTTGAAAAGTTAAGCAGGTTTGGAAAGCAATAGGAAAAATGTTTGCTAATGTTGGTTATCAGTGGCAGCTAACTAGAATGAATAATTCAACTTTAGAGAAACAATGCCTTTAATAGGGTTTACTAAATTCAAAGTGGAGCCTTTACAGCAACTTGAACACGTTAGTTCTAGTGAAATTATGATCACTGAGAGATTTAGTAACACTACTCAGAACCCATTAACTAGATACAAACGTAGAAACAAAAAGGAAAATACAATTTCTACCAGCATTCCCACTACAGCTGAGATACATACAAATTGATGTCCTGTGTAATATAATACTTTTTCTGGCTATCCAACAGGACAATAGAAACTGGGGGAAAAACCAACATACCAAAACTCGCCTCTTCGTCTGTTTTCAATATACAGGTAGTACAGATGTCCTGTGGTTTTTGAAAAATTTTTATTATTATTTTTTTAGGTGTTCAAAACATATGACGGGGAATCGCTCACAACTTAATAATTTTGTGAAAAAAGTTCATCGGGATAATCAAATTCGGGAATGATCATTTTGGTGCTATTATGGGTTATGAAGATTACGTGATTAGTGATAGTGTGATCTCCAGGGTATATTATGTGGAAGGACTTGGACACAATCTCTTTTCTGTAGGACAATTTTGTGATTCAGATCTTGAAGTTTCATTCAAAAAACATTCTTGTTATGTTAGAGATGAAGATGGTGTGGATTTACTTAAAGGTTATCGTGGCTCAAATCTGTATAATATCTTTTTTGAAGACATAATGAAGTCTCTCCAATCGCTCTATGGTTTAAAGCCTCCAAGAACAAATCATGGTTGTGGCATCGTCGGCTAAATCTTTTTGATACTTACGGTACCATCTATTAATCTCTGCAAGAAAAGATCTGGTACAGAGGAATCCTTACCAAGATTGATAGTTTGGAAAGACCATATTTGCTTTTTTGCCTTGTCAACTAGGAAAGTGACAAGAAGTTATACCACAAACCATAAATCACTAAACATACACCATTATAGAAGTCTTTACATTCCCTTCATATTTGATTTGTGTGGACATTGAGAGTGCAAAAGGATTAATGGGAAGTGTTAAGTTTTGGTCATTGTTGAGATTATTCAATGATTTACAGGGGTAGTTTTGAGATCAAAAAGTATGAATCTCCTGGTTTGTTACTTAGATTTCTAAGTAACATACAAGTTGGGTCTATATAAAATTGTCAGATTCATCCGAACAGATAATGGCACAAAAATTGTTAATCAAGTTCTAACTGAATTCTATGAAAGTGTCGGCATCACTTACTAAAAATCTGTTCCGAGAATTCCTCAGAAAGAAGGCATGGTCAGACTATATGAAATAGTACTCTTGTGGAGCTTCTCTGACAATGCTGAATATTTTCTAAAGCTCTGATATTTCGATGGGCAGAAGTTGTTGCTACTGATTTTACACCACAAATCAGATACTCTATTTTTACTCATCACAACAAAACCCAATTTGAGCTTTGCTTTAGTATGGATAACCCTGAGCTTTATTTTTCCCTTTATGTTTTTGGTGCTCCTTTGTTATCTTACAAATGAACAGCGGTAGACATGGAAATAATTCACGTCCAATTCGATAAGCTGACTGAGCATATGGATCCTGTGCATATCAGTTTAGGACCCGAGCCTATTTTGATGGCGCATGGAAAATCAGTTCAAGGCTCATACCAAATCCAGTCCCTGTAGCTCCTTATGTACCACCAACTAATAAAGATCTGAATATTTTATTCCAACCAATGTTCGATGAATATTTTGATCCCCTAGTGTTGAAAGACCGTACCTCCTGCTCTTGCAGTTCAAGTTCCAATTTTTTCAGCCAATACACCTTCTTCTACATCAATTGATCAAGATTCACCCTCTACTAGTCATTCACCGTCATCCTTAGAAGTACAAGCTCCTATCTTACATCAAGGTGTTGCAGATGGACCTACTTTCGAAGATAACCCTTTTGCTCAAGTTGACAATGATCCCTTTGTAAACCCTTTTGCTCCAGAACCTAGTTCTGAAGAGTCATCATCAGGGGATGTTAGTACAACTGTATCCAACTAAGTTATTCAACCACATGATCATCTTGGAAAATAGACCAAGGATCACCCGATGGATAATGTAATTGGTAATCCTTCTCATCCGATATCCACTAGAAAATAGTTAGCTACCGATGCCTTGTAGTGCTTTTACCATTATGTACTTTCAAAAGTCAAACCCAAGAATTTCAAGACT